>VOQK01018118.1:2364-15578 GCA_015052645.1 Benitochromis conjunctus
CTAGACTGATGAGAAATACAGGATTGTGCTTGTGAATCTCATCGAGACTATACTCGACTTGGCCTGTAACCAATGAGAAGTACATCCCAAGAGTCAAACTCCTACTCAATCGATTTTGTTGTTTTTTTTGGCTAGCAATAATACACTCTAAATACAAAAGAAACCAACAACTTTAAACAGAGAACACTGAAAGGTTAAATTTGATTGTATAGTTCTACCCAATGAGGACAGATGACTTGACTGAGCCGTTTCATATTTACAATATCCATAATGGTACAGCAAAGTCTGAGCACAAGATACATTTACAAAAAGCTCTGTTAACATTAGGTAAAAATAGTGTGAGCATTTTATTTACACTATCCCAGGCTGCCCAGCCTTTTAATACACTCAGTTACATTTCATATATTCACGTCATGTCTGCAAAAAGCCTCTCATCATCATCGTCACCATCATCATCATCGTTCAGCTTGCAATCAAAGAAAACAAATGGTGATACTGACGCTACTATTGGCTATAGAGCAAGGATGAAGCATGCGCGGCCTCACGCTTGATGTATAGTTTGTTACAGAGTGAGAAAAATGGCTACAAAAATATCCAAAATGCAGAGATGGTTGGGATGGATGGATAGAAGGATTAGAAGGACCAAACCCTGTGTTAAGACCAACAGTGAGTTAGCATCTTCACATTCAGAAGAACAAGGTAAAGGAAGGCGGAGGTGGGGGGGGCAACGATGATGTCACTGGGATCAATAGACTCACAGTTTGGATGCAGCATACTTCATAACCACGGACAAATAAAGCATCGAGAGCGCAAAAAATGTCAGGACTGGGGGGCGGGGGGCGCCTTGTAACAAGGGCTCATCAGTCCAGTGTATAGTATGAGCGAGCGCGGTTAAGCACGTCTCTCAATAGTTCTTGTGCAACTAGAGAAAAACAGAAAAAGACCACGCACGGAACTCGTGATTGATAATCTTTGCCTTTAAGAGCAGCGATGAGCACCGGATGAGACCAGATCGCTCCCGTCTCTCGCGCTGTCTGTAAAGGGTTACGCACCGTGGGATTACTCTGAAGGATGACCGAGGTGCTCACGACTGCTCGGCAGCATGGCCTCCCTCTCTCCAGGGCTCCAAAGCAAGCTACACACGACAGTCTTTCCATCGGAAGAAAAATAAAACTCGTAAATAAAGGGCTGCTTTTATATTTGAGATTATCAAATATAGGTATATGTGTGTATAATCTATAGAAGGAAAAAAAAGAAAAAGAAAACTGCATACATCTATTTAAAATTTCATGAATATAGTATCACATAGAATTCATTTAGTTAAGTGTTTATAATACATCTGTAACACGTTTGTATTCTTTACAAATCCACAGTATAAGTTGTGCCAGTATAACTTTTTTTTGCAGAAAAAAAAAAGCTGCTGGGGAGATGTGGGAGAAAGTCAAGGTGTGTTCCTTACTTAAGGCCTTTCATGTACCAATAGCTGTTCGCAAAGTGCACTACGTAGGGAAAGGAGGGGGGTGGGGAGGGGGTTGGTCAGGGGATGCTCAGGAACACACACTTGGCAGCAGAAAGGGAAATGTAGATTGTTTTGGATTAAAAATATCAATTTTCTTTTAATAAGCTTCTATTTGGTTCTTTAAAATAAAGCACTAGTAATCCTCTCGAGACAACTAAAGTGATAATCCTCAATACGTGCTGTTGGTTTTGAAGTGGGTCCACCTCGTCATCAAGAGGGACAAGAAGAAGAAAGAGAGAGGACGAGAGGAGGGTTGCGAGGGTGACCGTGTCTGGCGGTCGTCACTGTGTTTGGGTATATAGTGGTTCATCCCAGGCTTAGACAGCGGCGCGAATTGTCCCAGCAAACTACGTGCATCCATTGGCAAACAGCTTCGAGTTCTATATATACACACAAGCTCCGCCCCACCTCCTCAGGCCATCACCCTCATAAATGAAGGCCGTCTGGTGAGCTGTCCGTCAACGCTGAAGTTCCGCCTCTTCTGGCTGGCCCCTCAAAAGAGCGGTGCCCTCACTCCTACACCGTCTCCAACAAAACAAACAAACACACACAAAAAAAGAGGAAAAGTCTGACTTATAAAACAGACTCACGCACACACACACCAGCAGTCTCGCAGTCTTTCAAACAGACATGCATCCACGCATGCACGTAGACGTCCACACGCTGAACAGCTGTATGCGCTCAGGCGGTCGACTCTCGCTCGGGGAAGACGCCGGGTCTGTCTTAGCAGTTGCTGCTGTTCCTAAATTCTCCGTTTTCTGTGATCTGCAGTTTGGTGGGATTGGTGGGGGAGATGCCGTTGCGGGTCTGCATGTTGTAGCGCTCCTTCAGCTGGGTGAGAGCGCTCATCAGACGGGCGTTGGCAGCATCCAACGATGCTATGCGCTTCTCCTGTGAATGCACATGAACAAAGTAAGACCTGGGAAAAAAATCCAATATCATAGCTTCTTCCTCAGTTGGAGGAGAAAGACAACGCTCTTATTCGTCCCCATCCTAAACAATTGCTCCCTTTCCTGTGATATCTGCTCTACACCCAAACTTTGTTAATGTCACGAGCTTGTTTTAAATGAGCGGTAACCTATGGGGCTGAAAAGTGAAGCTAACACTGATGTGCAAACAAACTGCAAACTAACTTGTTCTAACTGTCATGTTTATATTTTATTAAGGTTTAAGGTTAGATTGTCATGGGCGAGGGTGCTAACTGTCTGCTTAGGCTTCCCATCTGCTTGTTGTTTGGTTAACTGAACTAACAGCTCATGTAAGAAATCTGTTTGACTGAACTGAATTCAGTTTTATTTATATGGCACTAAATCATAACTAAAGTCGCATCAAGACACTTCACATTTTAAGGTGAGGACTCCACATTAACAGAGAGAAAATCCCAACAATCAGATGACACTCTGTGAGAATGCATCTGGCAACAGTTGGAAGGAAAAACTCCTTTTAACAGGAAGAAACCTCCAGCAGAACCAGGCTCAGGGAGGGGCAGCCATCTGTGGTGACCAGTTGGGGCTGAGGGGAGGAAGACAGGATATAAAGACCAAGTCTGTCATTCAGTTTTAGTAGAAATTTGTATTTTGGTTTTTTGTATGTTATTAAACAATAGCATGTGTTTGTGTTGTGAAGCTGACGACTGTGGATGCAGCTTGCTAACTAAACTTGCTAGCACTCACTAATACCCTCTTCTATAAATATGGTGGTCTTTCACTCCAAAAGACCAACACGAAAGCAGCCAAAAATGCTAACGCTGCTAGATGCTTTAAAATGCAAAGCACCATAATTATGTCCATCTTTTACATACAGTCTTTTGTTGTAAACGGCTAATTTCTAGCATGTCCTGTTCATGAGGCCTGACTGATCACCTGTGGGGAAGTTTTGAGTGTACTCTGTGTAGTTTAACAGAGATAAAAACTGCATTTTTCTAATACGTCAACTACGCGGTCTACTAATGCAGTCTTCCCTCGCTGTCTTTGTAATGACCTTTTTTATTTGCCTTCTGTCTGCGCCTGTGTACCGAGGCTAACAATTCATTGCCTTACTGCAGCGCACATGTTTGTAAATGCAAACTCTCATTACTGCGTGTGTGACAGGGATTATTTGCCAGTGCATGTTTGTGTCTGTGGAAACATCAGTTGCATTTCTTTGTCAAAGACGTTGTGAAACACCTGAGCTACAAAGATGCACATTTGCTCTTAATTGTGTGCTGGTGTTTGCACATACAGCTCTAACACACACACAAGCAGGATGGTTTAATCCTTCTATACAGCCTGTAAAATTCATACCCACACAATCATTTCTCTGGTGACAGTTACATTCCCAACAATAAGCATTCAAAATTCCTTAAAAAAATGTTCTAAAAGAACACGTTTTTGCTTTTAAGGTAGATTTTGAGTGCAATTTTACACAAATATGAACCACTGTGGATTATAGAGGTGATACATGCTGACAGACAACTAGATAAGAAATTTTTGTTTTATAAGGAGGAGTGGGAGGGAGCTGAGAAATTCTGCTCAGCCATCCAAGCTTGTCAATGCCACAGCTAGACAGCTATGAATTAAACATCTCTTTGTATTTCAGTGACCCTTTGTTTCCTCAAGTAGGAGACGCAAGTGACAGCACATACAAATTTTAAACGCGCAGATGAAAAGTATCCACAATGCCATACGCAGCCCGCGGAGGGATCACTACGGTGGACTGACCTGTGCATCGATGATCTTCTGTTTAGAGTCTACCACCGCCTGCATGTCAGAATGATCCTTCTTCAGCTCCTCCTCCACTGACATTAACCTGGGAAGATAAACAAAAAGAGGGCAGAGTTAGAGGAGCCGTGGAACGAAACATCCCAAAATACATCTCAGCAAATCTGCCCTTCTTCCTCCTTTCCCCTGCCTGCTGATGATGCTCTTCATCTGCAGGTCTTTGTCGTCCTGCTGTCTGCGCAAGCGCTCCTCTGACTCCTCCAGCCGGGCCTGGTACTCCATCAGCACCTTCTGGGCCTGCTCGTCTTGACCCTTCAGACGGGCCTCGTACTCCTCCAGCTTCTGCACCGACGCCCGAAGTTTCTCCTGCAGCACCGCGATCTCCTGCTGGTACTAAACAGAGAAGTGGAGCGATGAGGACACTCTCATCATCGCTTTTTGTTATCAACGTTCTCATCAGCCCTAGCAACGGGGGCCCTTCTTCATTACCACGAGACGAGAACAAAAAAACAGCAATCTCTCAATCAGACCTGGGACTGTGCCATGTTGCGTCTGAGATGGAGTATAATTTTTGTCTAGAGGGAATTACTATGGGACATTTTATATGGCATTCTCATGATAGCACATTGAAAAACACTGATTGAAATGGCAGTGCCTTTGACAAACCTAGTAAAGCTTTTATTGCCCCAAAAATACTAAAACTGGAGTTGGAAGGTTTCCAAAGGTTAGCCTCTGCTCTGGATCTGAAACCAATGACCTGCTGAGACATGTAACTGGCAAAAAGAAAAAAAAAAAAAATTCAAAGCAAGAGAGAAGGGAGGAAAAAGGGAATTTTGGATGAATAAGAAAGGGATGCAACCAGTGAAACAGGAGCTTCGCTTCAGCCAATAGACTGTATATAAAAGACAGACGTAGCCACCATCACATCATATAGTTCTGAAACATTTTTATAAAATTAACACTGTGCTGTAAGAATATGTTTTCCCATACACTTATTTTTAAAACCAGACTTGCTCACAGGGGGATTTGCCCCCTGCTGGCGATTAGAAAGATTGCAGCTTTAAGGCAATTCCACATTGGCGTTAAGACTCGGAGCCCATGGCCATCTTTAATGTACGGTCTATGCGTCAGAATAGAGGAAACAGAGGAATCAAACATATTTTTGGGGGGGTCTGAACAGTCTAAAGCTGGAGTAGGCAACATTTTGTGCAACCTGCTAGTGACCAATTCTTGATTTGCATCCAGTCGGGGAATACTTGTTTTGTCTGTTTTTGCTAGTTTGGTTCGATTCAATTCAGTTTTATTTATATTAGGCCGTATCACAACAATAGTCGCCTTGTGATGTCATAAGGAAAGGGCTTACAATAATAAAGAGAAAACCCTAACAATCAGATGAACCCCTATGAGCAAGCACTTAGCGAAAGTGGGAAGGAAAAACTCCCTTTTAACTGTAAGAAACCCAGCAGAACCAGGCCCAGGGAGGGGCACCCTTCTGCTGTGACCGGTTGGAGGTGGTTAAAAAGTGTTATTTATTACACTGGTAGATTCTCTTTGCTTCACTTTAATTCTTGTCTTTTGTGCAGTTTTAAATAAAATGCAACAATCTTTGACAGAATTAGAGCATCCCGAATGATCAGATCCAATTACACAAAGCGAGGATGTCGCTCGCTCTGTACCTGTTCACCCTGATTCACCCATGTCACTCTCCTGCTTACCACTGGGATATTTTCCCCATCAGCCCTCTTGTTCCCAGCAGTATGAGTGACCTCCAAAGATTCGCCTTATCAGCTGCTCTACCCTTTTTCCACTCCTCTCTCCATCTCTAATATCCCAGATGTTCTTGTCACTAGATCCCCTGAGAACAAATGACATCTGCTGTATCTGAAGTTCCTTTGTTCTTTCCTCAGTCCCTGCACTGGTCTGCTTCAAATGCAGCAAACATCGACTCTGCTTGGTAACCCAGTGTTTTTCCTTGTGCTGTCTTCTTACCGGCATTCTCTCTTTCCATCTAACCCAAAGAAAATCAAGCAGCTGTAGCAGCTGTCAAACCTTTTCTCCTATCCACAAAAAAAAATGAACTCCTTTCATCATCCTCTTCTCTCTCTGTATGTGTCGAAAGGGTTAGAACATTTGTTCAAGCAGCTATTTTGACAAGTAATGTTTTGTTTTTGAATATTTATCGTCATGAAGGTTTTGCTTTTGTTATAACCCCGTGCCTTTGCACCGCGAAGCGCCAATAAATATTGATGTATTTCAGCCAAAGACACAAAGATTGAGTTATTTCAGTCATACTGTCTCTCTTTGCAGATTTGCAATTGATATTCAAGCAGGCTAAAAAAAAATAAAAATTAACACACATGAATATTGATAACACAGACCAGAAGAAAAGAGAGTTGGGGAAACAAAGGCGGTCTGGACAGATGCATCTGTGCACCTGTTGTCCTGATGTTACGTCTGACGGCGTTCCAGGTCCTGGGTTATATTTCTATTATTGCTGACACCCGTGTATCTTTCACAGGACAGTTAAGTCTAAATAGAAGCCCAACGGAAAACACTGGAAGGAGGTGTGTTGGTTTTTTTTAGACTAACCAGTATAGTTAAAAATCAAGACTGGTTTTGCAGGAGGTTTCTTCCTGTTAAAAGGGAGTTTTTCCTTCTCACTGTCGCCAAGTGCTTGCTCATAGAGGGTCATCTGATTGTGGGTTATCTTGCAATATAAAGTGGCATGAGGTGACTGATGTAATTTTGAGCTATATAAATAAAACTGAATTGAACTGAATTTAGTATATTTAATGGAGCCCTGAAAAAACAACATATATACTATAAATACATTTCTTAAGGACTTTCAGATACTCTTCATCTGCTGTAGATAGCTTTTAGGCCTTGTCCTCCACTTATCCAGTTTGCTCATTTTTTTAAGAACGTACTGCACACCGTTTTGTTGTATGTCCAGTTTTTGGCTAGTAGCTCTGTGGGAATCACTGTGTCGGTGGCAAAAAATGCCATTTTATTCCTGTCAAAATGTGTTGTCTTTGGCATTTTATGTAGATTCAACTAAAGAAACTGGAACAAAATAAAGTGTTTTTGCAACAGGCTGCGTATTTATGCTGGAATGAATCATAGGTCAATTTGTAATTAAAATATAAACAAGTGACGGATGGCTCAAGACTTCTGCACATGACTGTATGTGTCTTTATTTTTTAAATCTATATTTTCGACCAAGCTGATCTTCTAACCTAGTTTCCTTCTGTGTCAAAGCCATTTTCACGTGCTAGGTGAAAGTGAACATTGAATGACCCTAACAGGAGAGATTCATTAATCAAATCGATTCGATACTCACACTTCTAACTAGATTGTCAGGACACTGTTGACACAGATTAAATTAACCATGAGAACAAAGTGAGCACAAAATGTAAACATATCTGTCTTATTTAAACACACACTGTGCAAGTAGCCAGAAAACACTCTATTTAAGAAAAAAATGCACCTAGCATTTAGTTTTTACATTTGTCTTCGCTATAATGTCCATATAGGTAAGACTGTATAGGCCCATTAGCTGCAGGAGCGTCTAAGCCACTCTCGAACAATCCCTGTCTTGTTAGTGGCTCTGCTATTTTAAGGTGGCTATGGCTTTCTTTGTTAACACTGAAGTTATTGCCTTCTTTGGTCGCTCTCCCTGCCTGGGTTGCTGGCTTCCATAACGTACGAGCTATGCTGGAATGACAGGTTTGTATTCATTATGGATTTAGAAAAAATACAAAAAGAAAAAAGAAGGGGGGGTGGGAACATGTGACAAGCCAACCAAAGTATGGAAGCTGAGAGTGAACGGCTGTAAAGGTAGCTCAGCAGAGAAGCAGCGAACGTAGGCAGAGGAAGCTCTTATGTCTCCATCTCTCACACTGATGCGAGCACACACAAGCTGCAAGACGTCTGTGTGGATGCTGCATGTGGATACACACACACACACACGGACACACCTGTTTGGACTACTGACTTTGTTTAAAAGATGGTGAAAAAGGATTTAGGGGACTTTTTTTTTTCTTTTTTCTGGAGGTGAAGGGAGATGTCTTTAAAGCAGTCTAACTCTCACACACACACTTCATTTCTAGTTATTTTTAAAGTTGAGCTTTTTAAATGTGACAGGACTGCATGAAAATATATAGACTAATATATTTGGGTTTCACAGCTTTCTGGGTTTTACTAAAAAGGCTAACGCATTCATCAAGAAAATGAGATTAATGAAGCTGCTGCTGTCAGCACTGGAGCTTGTTGATATTCTTGCCTGCTATATTTAGCTTCACAATTATTTGCCCATGATAACCAACTCCTGCTGTAACTGCTGTTGCTATGATTTTCCCGCAGCTGCATAAATGTCCAAAAACATTGCAGATAAACAGCTGGACTATCACCAAAAAGTCCATTTTTTGAAAATGTATTATTTATCGAGCCAGACCGATGCACAAAATGAAGCGATTACCCTCACTTTTATGGTGGAAATATGCATACTGTGGCTTTTTGCTGTGACAATTTGGCTCAGAGGAGAGGGCAAAGTTTAAATAAACTTAACGTTTATTTAACGTTTAAAAAAATAAAACCAAAAAAAAAAAAAAAGATCGGCAGATATTTGAGTGTGGAAGGTGGACTTTCGGGAGGGGAAGTGTGTGTGAGTGGTAAAGAAAAGGAAGGACAGTTCAGTGAGGGGTGTCAGGGCTGAAGGTTGTGGTGGTTTGTGAAAACGGAGAGGGCAGGGGGGGGTGTTGGGTGTAGGGGGTCGGATGGCAGGTTACCTTCTCCACCTGAGTTAGATCCTCTCTGTTTCTCAGTGACTCGGGCTCCATCCCCTCATGGTCTAAATACTGCACATTCATATTCAATAGCCAGGCTGCTGTGCGGTCCAACGCACTGGGGTTCACTGGGGAGGGGGCCTAGTAAAACCAACACAAAAAAAACACACACACACACACACACACATACATACATACATGAGAGCAAGTGACGAGCAGGAGGGGGGAGGAGGAGGAGCAATATCACCACAGAAACAACAGAAAAAACAAAACAAAAAAACAAACAAAAGAAGCTTGAAATGCACCGACTCATCTGGACTGAAAGCAGCAGGTGGAATGGATACACGTTTCGGTGTTCAGGCTCATGCAAACCTGCAGCACACGCTCTCTGAAGCAGGTTTTTAAACACGTGGGAGTGAGAGCAGCTACAGTGTCGCACTGGCGGCGAGGGAAAGTAAACACTGTAAGATTCAATACGAGCACCAAAATCTGCCTGGAGGCAAAGGCACACAAAAAGTGCCCGTTTATACGTGTGCTCTAAGTGAAACTTTACTAAGCTGTTGGCTTTCGTGCCCTCATTAATGATGCTTCACTATGTGTGTCCCACAGTAGCAAACAAAACATCTACTGTTATTTCAAAAAGTGGAGTTTTCAGATATTTAGCATGGCTAAGGAAAAAGAGAAATATAAGGATTCATCTTTTGGTGCCATGAGTGTAATAGTCAGATAGTTGAGTAACACCGATCAGGCATAATGCTGTGACCACTGACAGGTGACGTGAGTAACACTGATTATGTCTTCACCATTTTGTTGATGTGTTAGCAGGAGAAAAAAATGGGCAAGCATGGGGATTTGATTGAGTTTGATGAGGCCGAAACTGTGATGGATCGACGACTGGGTCACAGCATCTCCAAAACTGCAGCTCTTGTGGGGTGTTCCCAGTGTGCAGTGGTGAGTATCTATCAAAGTGTTCCAGTGAAGGAACAGCAGTGAACCAGTGACACGGTTGTGGGCGGCCAAGGCTCACTGATGCAGTTGGGGAGCGGAGGGTGGCGCATGTGGTCCAATCAAAGACGAGCTACTGAAGCACACACACACACAAGCAAGGCTGGTTCTGATAGGAAGGAGTCAGAGTACACAGTGCATCATAGTTTGTTGTGTGAGTGGCTGCATAGACTGGAAGCAAAAACAGCAGACACGTGAGGATCAGAACTGGACCACAGAGCAATAAAAGAACATGGCCTGGTCTGATGAGTCAACATTTTCTTTTACAGCACCGGGTAAGTGTGTATCGCTTACCTGGGGAGACACCTGGCACCAGGATGCACTATGGGGAGACGGCTAGCTGGAAGAGGCAGTGTGATCTGGGACACCTTGGGTCCTGCCATCCATGTGGATGTTACTCTAACACGTACCACCTACCCAAGCACTGTTGCAGACCATGTGCACCCTTTCAGAAGAATAATGCGACCATGCTACAAAGCAAAAATGGTTCAGGAACGAGTTTGAGGCATTGACTTGGCCTCCAAAACCTGGCCCCAGAATTGGACAAAGAAGTCTGATCCACGGAGCCTACGGGACTCAAAAGATCTGTTGCTAACATCTCGGTGCCAGATCCCACAGCTCACCTTCAGGAGTCAGGAGTGCAAGCTTTGAAGGGTCATTGCTGTTTTGGCAGCAGAAAGTGGACAGAATCAACATTAGGCAGGTGGTCATAATGTTATGCCTGATCGGTGCATTTATAGCTGGACCACAATCGCAAAGTGACTGATAAATATTAGCATTCCTAGAGCTACACTCGCAGCCTGGAAGTTAATGCATCAATCCATCAATCTACACACACTGGTATTAAAGTCGTCTTGCTTAATGATAACTGTGAGTGAGCCCTCTACAAATTCAATTTGTTAGTTTTTGTTTTGCTGCGCTCATTAATTCAGTCAGTCTTGGGGCGATACTGTAGACTTTTTAGCACACTGGGGAGAGCAGAGCATTACAGTTATTATGCAGATGTTCTCCCCTCTAGCCAGTTTGCCTGGGGCAAAAATTGATTAGTGTTTCTGATTACACCCTAAAGTCCTGACTTTCCAATAATGACTTTGCAATTTACTGTAACCATTTGGTATCCACGGGGTCTGTTTCCTGTTGTCTGGAGAGAGCACGTTTGAGCACATACTGCTCGTTAATAAGATACTAATTGTGGCTCCACCACCCTCGTTCTCAACCCATTAAACTTAACCAGTAAAACAGTGGTGAGGTGATGAGCTGCCTGTATGCAAATTACTATTATTACATGCACAGTGACTATAGTTCATTAGGGCACAATGTGCAGCGTCTGCGAGCACCCACACAGCCTGTTTTGACGTGCATGACATAAATGGGTGTTCTGTAACAGCAAATTTGTATATTACTGTAGTTTAAAGTGATTAAATACACTGAGGCAGCTATAGCTGGCTGTGCTGAAGAATGCTCACATGACCGAGTAGTTGTGCATTTTACGTTTGCAGGTCGCGCTATGAGCGGCAGTACCTGTTTGTGCTGAGCCCTCTGCTTGGTCTCAGGACTGTCGCCTTTGGAGGAGGAGGACTGCTGCCGTAGCCGAGCCCCGCTGCCGGGCCAGTCGGGTGATGAGGTCATCATGCTGCCGGAAGAGGGCCGGGGATAGGGTCCGCTGTTGAGCGGATTCGGTGGGGTGCGGCCACGAGTAATGTTCTGAGGCGGAGGTTGGTCTATTCGCCTCTGTGGGCCGGCGCTGTTCTGCCTGGGGACGGCGGGCTGGTGCTGTGTTTCTGTGAGGGACAGCTGCCGGCGGTTGAACTCTCCCGAGCGCCTGGTGTACTCGTCTCCGCTGCTCCCCCCGCCCCCTCCGCCGTGGTTCAAGAAGGAGTGCTTGCCGCCTGCTGGCCCATCCTCATTGTTGCTATGGGAACTCACCGAGCTGTGGCACTCTGAACCCGAGTCATTCAGTCCCCTCGGGGACACGGGCAAGCAGGCCGCCATCTGGTAGACAGGGTTCTGGAAGGACAGCGGGGCTAGCAGCTGGGCGGGTCGGCCAGGAGTGCTTTCCGTGCCTGGGGTGGTGGGGGTCTGGCCTGGCCGCCTTATGGTGGGACCTCCGGGGATGTTGCCTTGTGAGGCTATGGCTGACCAGCCTGCCCCGGAAGCTGGGACTTCACCCAGACCATCTGAGGAGCCGGGAACTGTGCCACCATCCAGAATGCGGGGGTCCTGGAGGTCTACCATGGACAAGCTCTTGCTGCCATTGGCCATGCCCAGGTCTGGCTCATTCGTCTCAGAGTAGCTTGAACTGCGTGCAGGGGAAGGCTGGATAGCGGAGTTCCTTGTCACAAAGAACAGGTCTTTATTTTCTGGTGTGGGTGATGGTAATCTAGTGAAGTCAACCAACCTGAAAGAGAAGCACATCAGAAGCCATTACAATAACCATCCATCTATGTCAACATCAGGTTAAAAAGAGCAAAAGTAATGCAAAAATCTACTGTTACTGTGTCTTAAAGTATCCACAAAAGTGGTTCCAATGTTAAAATGAGCTTAAACAACTTGATCACAACAGACAAATGTAATGTAATGTAATCAAAGAGAATCCAATAAATCAATCTTTTAGGAAAACGTGATTTCTTTCAGCCGTCTCCTCACATTTCTTTACTTCCTTCCCTTCTGATAGCAGATGGAAGCTTCACTGCCAGAAGACCATTACCTTGACAGATGTGACTTATCTTCCAATAATCTCTATCATTCACATCACGCTCCTCTCCTCCTGCTCTCGGTGTCCTTCTGCCAGTCTTCCATTATCTTTCCCTCCCTTAACTTCTTTCTCCTCTTCATTCTGCTCAGTTGCTCTCCTTTTCTAAACCTTGACACATTCATCCTATTTTTTGGTGGATGAGAAGCAATTAAGACAGAATGGTGGCGAGCTCGTTTGAATTTCAGTCTCACAGTTCGCTCATGAGGTTACACCACACACACACTCGAGCAAATAGTTATTGTGATAAAGTAACAAGAGCAGGGCTCTGACATCAGGTCATACAGGGACATCGCTTAATTAGTTCTATTGATCCCAGAGCCTGATAAGCGTAATGATACCGGCTCTGTGACACTCTTCACACTCCTCATCTTCGCCTCAGACGCAGGATTTTTTTGTTTTGTTTTTCCATTTGTCTTAGCCGTTTTATGGTGATGGTCCCTGTGCTTTTATGT
>VOQK01018120.1:6160-20365 GCA_015052645.1 Benitochromis conjunctus
CCACTCAACTGGAGCATTAAACAGTAAACTGAAGGTGAAACAAAGTTGTTTTTTAAGCTTTTATTTGACCAGGATAATATCATTTACCCAAGGTAGAAAACAGTACAATCAATGGCAGTTTAACAGCCCAGTGACGCACACACTAATACACACATCAAAAACAAAATAAATATACTGATATACAAGTGATAAAGAATAAAATATAGGAATAATCAAAACTTGTGAACTCAAATTTAAATGCTATGCTGGTATAAGCTGAAATAAGCAGAATTCTGCTACTGAAAAAACAATGCCATCTATAGGTCAAAATTTCAGACTAGTAACTCAAAACTGAGACTTACTCATTAGTTTGAGTCAATAAGTTGAATTTTGACATAACTTGAATTTTCAGAAAGAAGCCTCCGTAAACTCCAGGTAGTTCCAGTTGCATCTGATTCCAGGATGAGGAAGCTTTCCAAATTCTTTCCCAGTTGAACTTCTAAAACAGAGGGGGTGGCTACTGGAGGAGATGGAAAGGAATGTCTGGGTGTCTCTGCTTAAACAGCTGGTCCTGGACAATTGGCGGATGATGAACTGATGGACGGACAAAGAACTCAGGTGTTCATGAACAAAGTGATGAAACAGATGAATATAGCAGAACACCTGTGATCTATTTTCTCAGCACTTTCTACAATTCAGTCCACAAAGATGGGTGAATGGGTGCTTGAAGCCCATCCCAGCTGACTTTGAACAGGAGGCAAGCTTCACTCTGAACAAGTCGCCAATCTGTCACGGGGCTAACATAGAGAGCTAACGTGCTAACAGAGAGAGACACTCCTGCTCATATTCAGACAACAAACTTTTTTGTTAGTAATTGGTAATTAACCCAACACTGTGGGAGAAAAACAGAGTACCAGAACCTACCCACAACATGATGCTATGAGGTAATGCTATGCCAGTAACATTAGCTAATTATGTTACTAAATACTAAAATATACCCAAAAGCATCATAACCCCTTAAGATACACAACTGCAAAATGGCAATCTGCTAAAGATACTCGAGGCAGTGATGACATTCCAGTTGGCCAGAATATGCTTTGTGTTCAGTGCTAAATATCCAACTTCTTCTCAGTCCCGGGTCGTCAGATCGTGTTGCATTCTTGAAGTCTTTCCTAAAAAATATTCAAGGTGTAAGGAGCCGATACGTCTGTTTGAAGGAGTGACAAAGTCTGTGTAACAGGTATGAAACACAGGCTTCATCTGGGAGACCACGGTTTGTGCCCTCAGGTGTATTCTAGCGCTTAGTTGGTTTTCAAACTGCCAACTGAACTGCATAAGATGTTGGATTCATGAAAACAGTGGCAACGCTTTGCCAATATCAAGTATCAACACCAAGTATTTATCCCTACAGTGGATAGGATTTTTATTACAAGTTAATGAGGATGACCATATCTAATACACTGAAACTTACCCTCTCACAGCTATAAGAGCCAGCCTCAGAAGAACACCACATTTCACATTTCCATACTTCACCTGCCATTCCTCTTTCTCTGTTTGTCATCCTATCTTATGAAGCCTTCCACAAACTGCAGCCCCTGGCTGAGCTATTTCCTCCTCATTTCACCATTCCCAAATATGCTATCAATCAACCTTTATCATTTTGAGGTTTTGGCGTTGTCGTCCCTGATGTGAAATGACTCTCAGATGGCTGAATTGTGATTAAAACGAAATATTTTTCTTTTTAGGAAGTACATTAAATTGCATTGTGCTGCTATATTTACTAAATTGCAACATTTTGGACCATCCAACTTTTGTCAGATAAGATCTCTTCATTGCACACAGAAAATGCCACAATCTTGCCAACATCCAATCAGAGGGCTGATGAGATTAAGCTGATTTATGAAAACTTTGCATTTATGTGGGCAAAGATAATCTGAAATGACAGTCATACAAGTTCAAATATCAAAAACTCATTCCCAAGTTTACACGTTCACAACGGTATAGTGGATTACATGCTTAAGACTTTAAGATAAAATGGCAATTCAGCTGTGCATAATATCAATAACTAATATCAGCAGCTAATAAAAATAATGGTTGCTGGTCTTGAAAAAAAAAAAGCACGTCCCTGGCTTTTTCTAACAGAACGTTTGAATCAAAAACAAAATATAACATCACAGCCTCCTGAGCGCCAGGGTCTGTTATGTAAATATCTTGAAAGCCTCTCCTCAGGTAACATGTCATGGATTCCACCTCTAGGTGGCATGAGTTGTAGTACTGTTTGGCTGTTTGGATGATACAAAGTCCAAGAAGAACATAAGAGTCCACAAGATAAAGGGAAATTAAACTGAAAGCAGGAAAAGAAGGACAACGGATAGTGCAGGGAGAACGATGATGACTGGATGAATGTGTGTCTGATGTAGTTGACCTCTACCAACCCAGGTGCTTGGAGAGAAATCTACTGGCAAAATCTATTAAGATATTTTTATACCCCTCAATTAAAGTGTGTAGCAGTGGCAGAACACTATCATTGTGGAGCTTCCCAGTCATTTGGCCAGTCATTACTGAGGAATGGTAAGAAGGGCAATACAGACTATTTGAGAAAGAGACGTACTTTTCTCTTTGTGCTATTTATGTGCAACATTGTAAAAGATAAATATTTAAAGATATTATTTCCAGCCAATGAGAAGGCAACAGTGAATAAAATCAAAGATATGGTTAGATATGAGAATGATAACAGAATGATCAACTGTTTGATCAGCTGTTCCTGTTTTTCTCACGTTTGCTCTGCATGTGTACTGTTAAATACAACAGTATTAAAAACAAACAGACACTGACTTATACATAAGGGGTAATCATATAAGTGAAGCAGCTGGAGCAAACTAGACACAGGTGTAGACAATCAACACAAAGAAACAGGGAGGAAGTGCATAGGGCACAGGCGATAACACCCTTCCAAAATAAAACAGGAACAAAAGGGCAGAGACAAACTGTCATATACTGACTGTGCGAGAGGTCGATTATGGACACAAATACAGGACTATCATGGGCTAAAAACCATAGATCCATGATTTTTAGCTTTTAGATGTACTGGATGTATACTGTAGATTTCTCTCATGATTTCTCTCAATCAGTACTCTGTCCTATAGTTGTGGATACATCATTCACACAGCTTCTTCCAGCTTCTCTGATGTGTGTCTTGTCTTCTGTAGTGGTGCCGTATTGGCTTTCGTGTGAAGGCTTGTCTTAATCTCACTCTGACCACTTTGTCTTGACTCGATGTCTAATAAAACTGTCTTTTCAGACAAGTAAGATGTTTCTAAGTCTCGCCTTAAAGGACTACATTAAAAAAAAATCCCTCTGAGTAAACCAAAAGGTACATGCAGTACATACATTAAGCACCATTCCCCACATGCTGTGCTATTTCTGCTTGATTGCATTCAGTGTTCTCATACCAGTATAGTACCACCCACATCTTACTGTGTAAATAATCGAGTTGGACCAGAATCAGGAATCAGAACATTGGATGTTGTCATGGATGGTGCAAGAAGGGTGTGGGATTTCGTAAAGTGTGAACATTAATCACAAACAAGGCGTCAATCAGCTGTTATTAATCATCCTGATTATGAAACTAATGCTTATTTTAGATAAAGAGAAATAAAAAAACATATACAACACTGTAAAGGGCATGAAGGATAAATATTAGGGATCTGTGTCTTCAGCATGCCTTTCAGATTTACATAAGCACAAAGAGGACAAAATGCTGAAAATGAGAATCAGATGTGTGAAGGATGTGATTACAGATGAGTGGGCGATGTGGAGAGTAGACTCTTGGTGTGCTTTAAGTTTTATCCAATTCAATCAATTAGCTGCAGTCTAATACACTAAGTGGGTGAAGTGATATCCCCACTCCACTCCCTAAACGGGCGACAAAATGGATCAACCCGGCACCTCTCTCCTCCGCTGACTGATGAGATGTGGCGTATTTCTGTCATAAATGTAATTATGTTTATATTGTCCCTCCACTCCGCCGACTGTCCAACTGCGGGAGATCACATTACTGCCTCAACTTGAAATTGCCCTTCTTCAAACAAGAGACACTGCACTTTTCTCTGCATGAGTTTGCACTTTACCACATGTGTGGTAAAGTGCAATTACTTTTCTTTCTTTCTTCTTCATCTTTAAAAAAAAAAAATCAAGCAGCATGTGTTTGTGCTGTAGTAAATCTTGATAGATATTACATTGTTAGACAACAATCTTCAAGCATTTAGAGATTCATTACTGATGGGTGAAGCAAGGAAGTATAAAAATAAGATCATTTACAGCTCTTATCATCATTATTTTACCCTCAAAGGGGGGCTCGTACTGCTTGTCGTCATTTTCTGCATTGACATGCTGTTACAGTGGTGGATGCTTATATTAGACACATATTAGACACTTAGGACAGGTCTAAATGCTAAGTCTTATTCAACAGATTTTTTTTAACTCTTGGCTCTGTGTGATGTTACAGAGCCACACCCACTTACCTGCTTGCAATGGAGAGCCTCTCAGAAAAAGGGGCTTAAAAATGGGAGGTAGACGGGGATATAACAACTTGATTCAGAGAGTGGGTGAATCTAGGGTTTTTACCGAGGATCACTATATTATAAATAAGGATGGGTTTGAACTGTAAATAACTTACACTAAAGTAAGAAAGTAAAGCAGTCTCAAACCCCAAAATAAAACGCCACAACAGCAACAACTGGTGGATGTCCAGTGATTCCATGGAAACTTTTCCACATTTGAAAACCAATTGCAAGTAGTTGCCGTGAACAACTATTTGCCAGCTTATTGAATTCTGGTTACTTTTATATATAAAAGAAAGGTTGCCAAGGGATCGGATGTCATGTTTCAGTTTGTCACAATCCTGCACCAACTATGTTTATTTGTGGAGGAACCTCTGAATTTCTGTTTCAGATCTATGAGGTTCAGGTTTGAACTTCATCTCAGTTCTGATTAATGCTAAGTTAATTGCCAGTAGTAGCCAACTATTCCATTCAGTTGGAAATTGATAGAGCTTGATCCAGTCAAAGTTTTGCTATCTTGACATGCCAAAATCAGTTTGAAGGTGACTGTGAGTGGTGGCTGATCTGGTTCTGTGGTGGTTTTAGGTTTACTTATGTTATTCTGTGCTAATTAGTATTGGTGTTTGTTTTTGTTTCCCCCCTATTGTGTGTAAATGGTTTGGCCAAACCACTATAAGAGCTACCCTCTTTTGTCTTTGTCATTAGGTCAGTTTGAATTGTGTCCACTTTGTTTGTTTAAGTTTTTGGAAGTTATTTTTTGATTAGAGTTATATTTAGTTGACCTCTTTTATGGACCTGCTAATTATGTTTTTGAATCCTGTCTTTGTGAACTTTTGTGGACCATTAAAATAAAGAAAACCCATTTTGGAAGACATTTTTTTCCTGTGTCCTCTATGCCTTTGCTGCTTGGTCCCTCACAGATTCCCATCTTCAAAGTAACCATTTCAAAGGCAATGAAAGTGCACGTTCATTGTGCACATTTGCAGTCCTTTTGATCCAACCAATGTTTTCTGTAAAATATAACAGTCAATAATATATGAAGTTATTTTAATGTAAACCCCCAGATAAACTCCTACTACCAATCATACATTACCTACTGTTATGTTTTGAGAGTGAAGTGTGTGGCCCAAAAGATGCACAGAGAGGGAGAGTTCAAATAAAGAAAGAGCTGTTTATTAACGCTAATTAAGCTCATACCGTAACAAAAACTAAGTAAGGCATGAACACTACAAACATTAGAAAATAAAAACACCACAACCTGACACAGAGGAGGAGAGGTGGCAGGTTGTGGTGCCAAGGATGCTGAGGTCAGCTTTGCTGTAAGCCTGCCATGAGAGCACTGGCTCCGGCCACTTTGGGGTCTCCAAGACCCTGTGCGCTTCCGCCAGGGCTACTACTGGGGTCAGCAGCGGAGGGATATGGAGGACTTTTGCCGCAGCTGTGATGCATGTTGCTTGCACAAAGGGCCACAGGACCAGTCCCAGGCTCAGCTCTAGCAGCAACCAGCAGGCGCTGCAATGGAGCGAGTAGCTGTGGACGTCATGGGTCCATTTCCCTGTACAGACAGGGGAGACCGTTATGTCCTCATGGCCATGGACTATTTTACCAAGTGGCTGGATATACCATCCCAGACCAGGAGGCAGAGACTGTCGCTGATACATTAGTGTAGGGGATGTTCAGCCGTTTTGGAACAGCAGAGACCCTTCACAGCAACCAGGGATGGAACTTTGAGTCCAAGGTATTTGCTGCCATGTGCGAATGCCTTGGGATTAAGAAGACCCCACTCCACCCCCAGAGCGATGGTTTCGTGGAGAGGTTTAACAGGACACTGGCCCAGCAGTTGGCTATCCTTACCTCAGAACACCAGCAGGACTGGGACTACCATCTTCCTCTTGTTCTCATGGCCTACAGGTCGGCAGTCCAAGACTCCACCCAATGCATGCCTGCCCTGCTTATGTTAAGGAGAGAGCTGAGGACCCCTGCCGAGCTGGCTTTTTGGAAGGCCCCAGACGCGTCGGGCCGGGACTATGTGAGGAAGCTGCAGGACCGGCTGGATTCTGCACATTCCTACGCCTGGGAGCAGCTGGCGAGGAGCTGTATTCCCCTCCTTCAGGTTCTTTCCCTCAAAGCCCTAAAGCTCCTTCTACTCCCCAGGGGCTCAGGAGGTCGTGGAAGCAACGTAGACTACCCACCTGCCTCAGAGACTGTGTTGTTTCCTTGGGGACGAGGAACTTATTGTTGGGGGGCAGTGTATCGATTGTTAAAGGTTATTTTACAGGTTGACTATCTCTGTGCACTGTTGTTGTTTCTTTAAGAGACATGTTTGGTTGTGCTGCAGGAAAAGTGAGTGAGTGTGTGCGGGAAGGGGTTCTTCTTGTTGTGGTTGTTGTTCGGAGCTGGTGAGGGGTTGGACTGGAGTTGGACTGGAGGACTCTCCCCGGGGTTAACAGCCCGTTTTTCTGTGCCTATTCAATAAACCGTGGTGAGATCAAAACGCCTGGTGTTTGAGAGCATTTGTGCACGTTACAATACTTTAACCACAACAGATTTTATGTGGTACTCTACATTGGTTCCCCCATAAGAATATATTTATTTATTTTTGTATTTTTATTCTGTTCTTAATGTTAAGCACTGTGGTCAGAACTCGCTAATTTAATGCGCTTTATAAGTAAAGTTGGCTTGGATTGGATTGTATTTGGATGCAATGCAAGATAAGTGTTTTTTGAGCCTGATAGATGTTAAAGAATGGTACCTGGTGCTCAGGAAATGGAACCATGTGCATGCATAGAAGACAAAGAAGAAGGGAAAAGAAAGAGATACAGCATTAGCGAGTAACTGCATTACTCCCTGGGCTATTTATTGATTTATTTTGAAAAGTCCAGTTGAAGTTCAGTCCCCAAATTCAGTCAGTGGGTGCTCCACAAATGTAAGGTCATAATGAACAACCTTGGGCTCTATGGATAAAAGACACTCAAGAGAATTTTGAAATATAATTAGTGTCCTTGTCCTCACAGTCAGGTCAGAGTGACATTTGAAAAATTCAGGCAAAAACTGGTCCTTGAGCAGGCAACTTGTTCAGAAATGGCTTATTACAGGAGCAAAATACAGAGTATTGTTTGAGTTCTGTGCCTAGTTTCATAGATATTCACTCTCTGTGCAAACATGTTACATAACAAAATTAGGAAGTGATGTGTAAATATCCCCCTGGAGCTTACAGGTGGATGCAAGGGTGTTAGACAAGTTGAAACAAGAAGTATGACAGACATGTCAGAGTGAGAGAGAAAAATACTGCAACTTAATTAGAGGAGGGTGTGTTTGGTACATGATGTGAAAGGAGTGGGCGTGTATGAAGCAGTGCAGGTTGAGTTAACTAGATGAACTAGCTCACAGGCTTTGCTCAGTTACTGAAACAACAAAGCAGAGGCTTACACCAGTACACCAGTAAAAATCAATGCACTGCTCAAGCAGCTTTTCCGGACAATATCAGCTGCAGCACTACAAAAATGAAGCAGAGCATTGCTTTGTCCATTTAATTCATACTTGTACAGCAGGTGGTCTTTTCATTCAATATTTCAGCCTAACAAAAAAATGTGCTGGGTTGTATTTTAATGAGAGAACAGCCTTACTGGGACCATCAGTGTGGAGGCGTGATTGATGGCAAAAGAAACAACTCATCATCTCTTAAGCTGACATTGCAAAACGAATCAGTGCTTCTTTACACAGATGCAACAACTGGCAGCATTAGCATTTGTTTGTGGTGATGGTCAGACACCAGCTGATTTGTTTCCCTCCCATAATATGTGTACCGTTTTTTATCATAAAAAAAAACAGAAGCACAAAAAAGGACAACAAATAGCTCCATCAATAGCCTAGGAAACCCCCCAAGTTTTTCTTTGTTTGGTTTTCATCTCCTGAGAAAACAACTTCTCCCTTTTTTACTCACTATGTTTGCTGATTGTTCTCTTAATAGCAGAAATATAAAGACAAATAGTTATCTTATCGGAGCTTTTAAATATAGTAGTGCAGCACGGTGGTGCAGTGGTTAGTGCTTGATTTTCCTATGCAGTATGGATTATCTCTGGTTACTCCGACTTTCTTCCCCAGTTCAAAGACACACAGAGGTTAGGTTAATTTGCGATTCTAAATTTGGCATAGGAATAAACGGTTGTCTCTGTCTGTGTGTTAGCCTTGTACAAGTCACCACTCCAGACCTTTTATCCCTATGACAGCTGGGATGGATGGATGGATGATCTATTGTAGTGAATACCTACCTGCTGTGGTAGGGTTGGGAAGTCTTGGCATCACACATGTCTGTAACAAGGACCAGGATAAGCGGCAGAAAATGGATTGATGGATTCCACAAGGTTTAATAATACAAACAACTGTATATAGCATTATTTAAAATAACTGATCCATTGAAGTCATTGTTATAAAAAATCTCTGCCATTACATATCCTCCAGTTGAAATGCAAATGTACACAGTGTGCTTCATTTTATGTTTTTTTCCCCATGTCTCATAGGTGGGAAGACAGAACAAAATGACCTACAAGGGTTCAGTTTGAATACAAAATGTTCATAGTTGTTAAAAAAAAAATCCCCAGATTTAAACAGCTGGGCAAGCGTGGGCGTTCTCCTGGGCCCCTGCTGTAGTAATCCTGTTATGAAGCTCCTGCAGGGTAAGCTCTCTCAGAATGTCTGAGGGATAAACCTATGTGTACAGTAAACACCACCTCTGCCTTTCATTGTGATATCATTACATAACTTCACTAGGGGGATAAATGGCTAATATTAGCTTTGACAGTATGAAATATGTTCCTTCTTAAACAGAATCATCAGCAATGCAAAAAATCACTCAAAATAAAAACATGCAAGCAGCTTCTTAGACTGGCCTGTACACAGGATCTTCACTGCTTTAATTTTTAAAAAATTGAATCAACATTTAAAATTCACTATATCCATCCACCCATTTTCTTCTGCATCTTCAATTCAGTGTTGCAGGGGGCTGGAGCCTATCACAGCCCACCTATGGGAAATTTTAGAGTTACTAATTAACTAATTAGGAAGCCGGAGTACCAGGAGAGAACCCACGCAAACACGGGGATGTGTATAGACTGTGAAAAGGTGTATTTTAACCCAAACCAACTTGGATACACTAACACTAATCCAGGACCATCTTGCTGTGTGCAACAGTGCTAACCAGCATACCACACCAAAAACATTATATTTCTGTTCTTTACAACATAAGAAGAGGAGATACTGCAGAAAACTTCTTATTTTACCTTCTACAATGTGAAATAACCTGAGACCAAGTTTATGTGTTGTTGTTTTTTTATATCTGAAAATAAACAAGACACAGCTAACATCAAAATGCAATTTCTACAACTTTCTACTTTGGAAGTTAAATTTCTTTTAAATCAAATAATTCTGAATTTGAAGTTTTTGTTCATATTTTAGTATAATCAGTATTAAAGATGGACATTGTGACGTTGCCCATTGTTTTAGACTCAGCACTTTTGGAACTAGAAGTCACTTTGTATGGATGAAAGCATGGAGTGCTAATATCTAAACCATTAAAGCCCCCAGAAGGCCCCAGTGACCCAAGTACAGTGAACAGATCCATTTAATGACTCAAAGTAATGGACGAGTCTTTGTAGACTTGGTCGGCTATGAAGCTGCTCGCCTGTCAATCAGCTTGACCATGGTGCTAACTCAATTATCTAGGTAGATGAGTTATAAAAATAATTTATCCCCACTCAGAATTTTTATGAGCAGTGAAACCATCCATGGTATTAAAGAAATTAAACCAGAGTACACAGGGGCAGCTCAGGTCGATCAGCTTGGAGACATATTAGAGAGACAAGGCTGCAATGTATTGTTCTTGTCCAGAGGATGGGACATGGATATATTGGACAAGGGATGCTGAAGATGGAGCTGGCAGGCAAGTGGCCAAGAGGTTGACCTCAGAGAAGACCCAGAGGATATACAAACGGTTGGTGTGACAGAAAAGGGGTGAAAAAAGTGTCTTAAGTGGACTCGTCTAGAAGAACTACAGTTGATGCCACTTCTGTGTTCAGCTCTGGAGCTTTCCCCTTGTATTTTAATTATGATTGATTTGAAAACCTCACATGATATCTGGTGGTGAAAGACTGTGGAAGCATGTTAACATGCTCCTGAATGCTCCAGACCAATCAACTACCAAAACCTTGCTGATGATTGATTGATGAAGTGATTAGCAGCACCTGGCTGTTACTCGGCCTCTTAATTCCTCTTAGACTGCACAGAGTAATGTGAAAACTTTATTTTTCATATGACTTCATATTTCTTTCTGCAGTGGTGCGATGATGCATTTGGAAATAGTGAGGCAGGTGCTTCATTTCCAACCCATCACATACAGGTATTTGTAAAGGAGCTTGTGGTGTCACATTTCATCTCACTTGGTAAACTGGCAACCAGTCCAGAGTCTACCCCACCTTTCACCCTATTACAGCTGGGGTAGGCTCCAGCCCTATTGCAACCATGGATTGATTATGCAGTTAAGGATATGGAAAATAGATGGGTAAGCATCATTTTTCAGTGTGCTGCTTTAAGGTTGTGAACAGTTGTGCGTAAAACAAAGACTTTAATCTAAATTAGCCTTGAATTTATCTGTACCTAAGAAAAGACGCTGTTTTCTGTAGATATAGTTTTGGGACCTTTGTGCTCACTTTCAACACAGCGAAGCTTTAAAAAACATTTCCTGAGGATTTCATAATAAAGCAAGGCTATGGTCTATTGATTACAAATCCAGGCTTTAAGCATGATGAAAAACCAAAATTAGTATGTTATGAGATTTAGGCTACATGAGACAGCAGAGCATTAAGTGGCCAAAATCATCTGTGGCCAAACTGCAGGTGCAGCCATCAAAAACTGGGGAATTATCTCACCCTGATGGGAAAGGTCGAGTCTGGAAGATCATGCCAAATACAGACAAGCTGTATCAACAAAGAGGAGCTGTGGCCACAAGCTACACCTGCCAAATGAAGATGTACTATATTAGAAATATTTAGTTTAACAAATGTGGCAGCTTTAAGCCCTCTTTAATGAACATCCTGCATCACGCATTGGTTTTCACACTTTTAACATGCAAACATTTCTGCATTGTATTTGCTGTTTGTTTTCCGTCCCTCCTCTGCTCTTTTATCGTCACTGCTGCTTTCTTGTTGTGCCCTGCAGTGATGTGATTTCCTCTCTGGATCTCGTCCAAATGCTGCATTAAATCTCTGACTGTTTCTTTTGTTTGTCGCTTGATGACAGGATGCGAGAGCAGCCTCGACTCCTCAGGAAAACTCGCCAGGTGACGCTGGAACGGAGCCAGGACGACACCAACTGTGAACTTTTGAAACGCCACATCGGTGGTGTCTGACGCTAACACCGCAAGACAAAAAAAAACAAAGTCCTAAAATCCTGCTTCACTCGACAAACAGAGTCGTGCACCGAAGCAAAGTTCAGAAAGATTGCTCACAGTCTATCCGCAAGCAGAATTATGATGAATCATATCAAAGGATTCGACATTTTGGGGTGATGCCAATCTTTTGTCAGTTCCCTGAACACCCTCATCAAACAACTATGCTGCAATACATTTTTAATTAGCTCAATTTAACAAAAAGTTCAGAAAACAAAAGGCAAAGTGTTGAAAAACATGATCAAATATGCATGCCCTGTGCATATTCACCGTTTGTTCCACACACAATAATGGATCTGCATTTAGAAGGCATGATGTTGTTTATGAGCACACAAAGGTCAAGGTTTGCAAGCAGTCAGTCTACGTTATGGAAACATTATCAAAAAGCCTTGAAATCCAGTGAAACACTGGTCGCATCAGAAAGGTCAGCCATCGTCTAGACGGCTCGCTCCTGCTGCAGTGGATACTGTGTTGAAAGAAATGCTGCATGATTCCTGCTGTTATCTTTCTTTAGGCTATGAGATTTTAAAAGTTATCGGTCCTTCTCTTCTATTTCCCTCCAGTGAGGTGTTTCTTTTCTTTTTCCTGACAAGGTGGGGAGCCTTCTTTTTCTAAAAAACAAGAAAAAGGATCCAAGAGTCAACCTGTGAAGTGAATAGTGCCATCAGCCATGGATTTTTAAAGATGTAAATGGCCACCTGTTACATTGAGAGTTCTTAAGTGTTTTTGAGGAGAGGCAGCAAAACTCCTTAGTGGAGTCCTGTGAGGACAGTGTAATAGGTCATTATGCGTGTTGCTTATACAACACTGTTTTTTTTGTGTGTCAGTGACAAGAGTAACCTTTTGGATGAATAGCCCCTTTTTACCACCAAGGATTAACCCATTTACCGAGCTATAATAGGGACACCCAGTGATGTACAAGGGAAGCTTGTAGGTATGTTATATACAATTAATTTCCTCCAGTTGCTCCTTTTCAGTCCATCAATCACTTATAAAATGAAGAGGACGAGATTAAAGCTCGGCTGACTTTACAAAAGGGTTTATTTTAAACCTAACTGAAATCTTTATGGTGTCTTAACCTAACTGAATGATAGTAAAAACAAAACCTATTGTGGTCCTCAGAGTCCACAGCTCCTCCTCTCTCTTTTCTCCCTCATTCTCTTGCACTCGCTGTCTTTTTCCCTTCTCTTCTCCTACATGTAGGCACTGGTGGTTGGCTGGAGACTCCAGGAGTTTTGTTTCCTCTGATTCGCTCTTGTCCTCTCTCTCAGGAAAACCCTTGATGTGTTGCTCTTACACTTGCTGTCCTCTCGGATCTATCCTTCTGCCTGGACTCAGCTGAAACTGGACGAAAGCAATTCTTAGTTAACTCAATGTTAACTGTTGCTCAGAAAACATCTTGTTCACTGACTGCTGGGTTTTGGTTCTTCTGTGGTAGTTTCATCACAACAAAAACCTAAACGTCAAACTATAATGTGGATCATATCTACACAACCACATCAATTTTGGTGGAGGGAGAATATACATTTCCCTACAAATGTGACACAGAATACTGTTCAGTTGTTTGAGAATTTAATTTTAGTAATCAGCTGATCAACCCTGGATTCATTCTAGCTGAAAAGCTAAAACCAAGGGTCTCAAACCCTCTTTGTCCATCTCTTTTACAAAAAAAACCCCTGCCTGCATTAACACTGTGCTTCATGTGTGCTCATTCAATGAGTAAAATATTCCACTTATTACAGAGGATCACTCCAGACCTTAATGGAAGGTTATATTTTTCCTCTAGATTATAGTCAAGAGGCCAATGTGTCATCTCAGAACAAAGAAAAAGCTAGCCCAATCATAAATCATGTGTGTGACAACATTTAAATGAAAGTTGTTTTTTTTTTTTTAATCATAAACTGAAAGACTGAACTGTTCATTATTGTACTCGTCTTGCTCTTTTACATTACCTGGCTATATAATAAATTAAACATCTGATCCATCTGACTCTGGAGAAAACCAGTGAGCTAATGGTTAGCATTCAAAAACACAGCATTTAAAAAAAAAAAAATGATCATAGCACTTGTTTACTCTGTAGAAATGCCCAGTTCCTGATTTTTTAACTAATAGTATCTTGCAATGTATTGCTATTTGTGGGTGAAGGTTGAGCCAGTGATTCATCTCATCTCTCCATTATGTATTAATAGCCGGTACCCGCAGATGCAGAGACGGGGTCAGTGG
>VOQK01018123.1:8093-20344 GCA_015052645.1 Benitochromis conjunctus
GACTTTGGTATTAAAGCTTCAGCAGCTTGGAGAGCGAGTGTGCATTGATGCACACAAAAGTGGCTTAACTCAATCCCTGAGTTTAACAAACTCATTCAGACATTGGCTGTCTTACAATGTAGGTCTTGTCACGCTAACGTCCTTTAAAACTGGTCCAGACGTTTGGGAAAGAACATGAACTCATCTGTATTGCAGACTACATGGTTTTGTGATGTTTAAATTCATGGTCATGATTTAAGCTGGAGAGCATATGCACAAATCTGGTATGCTAGGCCCAAAGACTAATTTAATGTTCCGGATTTAGATTAATTTCAATTTTTAAAAAAGAGACTCTGTACACAGAGTACAATAATCATAGAAATGTGTCCGGGTTTAGACTTGGATGCATGCAAAGCAGTGTAAGAGACCTTCAGTTCCAGCATTGGGATATACAGAAACGATTAACTGCACACTTTTTGTGTGCTTAAAGAGGAGAGTAGACTGAACGGGCTATTGATTTTGTTTACCAGTTCTTTGGGGAAAAATAATCTGTCCTTAAAACAACACAGTTAAACACTTTTTATACTTTGTCATGTGTTGTTAAAGGAACAGTTCACCACCTCCTAAATAAAAGTGATGTACGTTTCCTGGCCTGTTGTGCTGTTTTTCTATCTTGATTTTTGTGGTGTGAGTTGACCAGAGATTTTGGCTGGGGAAATGCTCTTCATTACAGTGGAGCAAGATGGCACTTGCCTTATTGTGCTCAGAGTGTGCCTATAAATGCTTTTTTTTTTTTTACATATATATAAATAACTCAGCTTGTGTCTTTAACACTACAAAAATAAATAAATCCACAAACCTTGATCCGAGTAGGTTCATCTAGGAACTATTTTCTTTCTACTCTGTAAACAAATAAAAAGAAACTTGTAGCTAGCAATCTTTACAGCTCAGCCAAGGAGGGCTGCCATAGGTGTTTAAAAGCTGGACAGATCACAGTGGGTAGATGGAGGTTTCCTTTGCATAGTCTTGTGATTCATGAGTGTAGTCTTTATGGATAAAAAGCACTGCAGGCCTGGATAAAAATATGTAGGATTTGTGTTTGGGCTGATCTGTCACTTTAAATCAATCTGAATGGCTAAAACGTCTGAATGTGTTTCTTCTCGTCTACCCAGAGGACCGGTGCCGGTGGGAAGAAGGTGCAGAAGAAGACCCAGGAGGAGTCCGATAGCGAAGACCACAGTCCTGATCCAGATGATGACGACGAAGACGAGCATGCTGAGGAACACCCACCTCCGCCAGCCACTGCATCCTGGTCCAGCGACCATAATTACATTGCAGTAACACCAGAAAAGACTACACCCATATCACCAACAGTGTTAAACAAAAAGTGTATGTATCTCTTTGAAGGTCTTGAGCTGTTGTTGAAACCATACTGTTGCTCTTCCATTATAAATGTGGCTCCTGTCATGCTAACATCCTTTAAAACTGGTCCAAACATTTGGGAAAGAACATGAACTCATCTGTATAGCAGACTACTTTATCATTTACAAGGTTTTGTGATGTTTAATGTAAGGATTTTGTTGTCTAATGAAAACTTGGCAGCTGTGAAACAGGTAAGTGTCCCGTTTGACTTTTGGTAAGTATTTCTGATCCAGCAGATATTTATTTGGAAAGGGGTACTTCATTCCATTGATTGCACACTTTTAAGATTACTTCATAAAGGTGGATAATGTGTTCAGTGGCTCTAGAGGATCTTTCTGAAGCATGAAACAACTTGCATCACTTTTATCTTGGCTTTGAATTGGAGACTTTAATTGCTAATTGCTTACTTCTAAGCAATTAGCTTACCGAAAGCCTGTGCTATAAATGAAAGTCATCATTTTGGAAGTTGCAGACATTTATATTGAGTCCGATGATGCTGGTGTGCCATGGGAAAAGGAGTTTTTTTGGGGGGGAGAGCAATGCCTCTGCTGCATTGGTTTTAATCCCTTCATTTCTGAAACCTGTTCTGGGAGTCCCTCGTTTTTTGGAAATGCAGCACTGGTTTGTTGGAGTACCCCTTTTATAGGTTTCCCACATACGTGCCTGCAACCTAAGAGATTATAAAGGCCAGTGTGGTAGAAACAAAAAGCAGGGCAATATCTTAAATTCAGTGATTGATATGATGAGTGGTGTGTGTGTGTTTTGAAATTACCTGATTGGTTTGACTGTACAAGTCTCTTCACTTCCTGGGTTCATCTCCTCAGCTGTTGGTCTCAAAAAAGGTCCTTCCCGCCCACCCTCCAGCAGGTAGGTGTCTCATCTGTCCCCTGTGATAATGTCAGCCTATGAAGTTGGGTCATATTGAGCTGATTAAAAACCCAACCTTGTGTTTTGGCCCTTCATTTTATGAGTAACGGGCTATTTTTCTCAAAGTTTTTCATGCATGTTGAATATGATTCATCACTGCTCGTGGGAAACTGGTTTTAAAATAAAAGGTGTTAAACTGATTTTTGGATGCCTCGATTGATTATGTGAGCGTTGTTGGCTTGCTGTAGGATATCCTGACCAGTTCAGCTTAAATAGACATGTACAACTCTTAAAGTCTACACACACTATGAAGACTTTGATGCTTGAGAGCCTCTCAGATGGTGAACAGCTGGATAAGACGGAACCTCTGTCACAAAGACTGGAGCACCTGTGGAGATGGAGTGAAGTTCAGGAATGCTACACCTGAAGATTAAATCTGAAGACCTGGGCTGAGCACAAAGAGCTAAATGAAGTGCCATCTTGATTTTTTATTTTTTTTTTTAAACATATTTTTTGCACCTGATTTTAAATGTAATGAGGGAACAATATGAAATGTGGACAGTTTCATTTTCTGTCTGGTTGCCTCTATAAAAAGCCTGGAGAAATTGTGAGGATTTTACCTGATAGGATAGCAAATAATAATTGGGTATAAATGCATTCCTAATGTTCAAGAAGTCCATATGGCCACTGATGGTTCTTCAACAGGGGGATGTTAGAGCTCAATGATTTGATCATCCATATCCCTTTTGCTGAATGATGATTTTGGCTGGTTTGATAACTTATGATCTATAGAAAAGAGCTGATTTTAGTTGCTCTGGTTCTCTATATTGTATCATTGCACAAAGTCATAGTGTAAACATTTAGTGGCTGTCAAGTTAGCTCAAAGCTAATGCAGTTCTGCCACACAACGTTTGAGATGATGGAAGGACAAACATCTGCACATGACAGTTTGAAAGAGCTTTTACAGGTAGCAGATCTATTGGCTCACTAGGTTTTTGTTTTTTTTCCCCCCACCATCAAATTGGGAAATATTCTGTGTGATATTTATTGTGACGGTTGAAGGTTTTGATCAAATGGATTACTATTGTCTTTCTTCACAATTTGAAAGAGAACAATTTTGCTTTGGTGTTTCTGGGGTCAGAGTTCAACTATCAACTTGATGGTGCATGTAGGTGATATTAAATAATAATTACAGTTTTATGATTACACTAAAGGACATTTAGATATTTATTCAGAAAATTTTAGAAGCAGTGTGTGACACCTGTGGCACAGGGTTATAACCAGTGGATACCTGGTTGTGGTTGTTTGGAACTGGTAGTTGTAGTTCTTTCTACACTTAATGCTGTTTAGTTCATTCTGGTTGGCTGGCATGTGATTTCTAGTACTTGAACCTGCTCATCTTCTATGTGGATATATCAAAATGATTGGGGAATTATGTTAATTTTGTCCTTGAGGATCATCGCTTCCATATTTACATAAATAGTTGGGAAGAAGGTATTCTCCCCCCAACCCCACCCACCTCTGAAGGACCTGGCCCAACAGATCAGTGTATCTGCTTTCACTGCTACAAAATAAAAAAGGGACTTAATCTGCTCTGTTGTCAACTTTGTTTTATTTGACGGTGTTTTTCACTTTGTGTGTGTGTGTGTTTGTATGCCTCATGACTTTATGTCAAATGTCCTAATATGATTTACATTCTGAGTCTTTTGGGGGATCCAGCTTATTTGATCTGCTTGTTAAAACTGTTCAACTTTGACTTAGCAATGTAGTCTGATTTGTGAAATTGACTGCCTATAATTTTTAAAAAATATGTTGCCACATTGCACATTACTACTCATGATGCTGAACATGATGACATATTTTAAATTATTGGATCTTGTCCTTGTATTCCAGCTCCATCTAAAGAAGAGAAGCACAGTGAGAAGGACCATAAGGAAAAGGAACCAGCCCCAGCTCCTGAGAAATCCTCTTCAGCTTCTGCAACAGCTGGAAAAGGAACCAAGAAGTCCACAGCAACAAAACCAACCAAGGTTTCCCCAAAGGGCAAGAAACCTTCAGTTCAAGCTGCCAGTTCAAAGGGATCCAAGAAGCCTGTGACACCTCCAGTTAAAACTGCAGCAAAGTCCAAAACGTCCGGCCAGCCACCTGTCCATTCCCCGTCTCCCTTTCCTTCAGGCCCGATCCACGTCACAGGAGCACTGAGAGTCACCAAGTCTAACTTCACCATTCCCAAGAAGCAACCTCAGCAACAGGACACTAGTCCCCACAGACAGTCATCCTCATCCCCTAGAGTCTCCTCCTCTCCCTCCAGTCACTCTTCATCCCCCAGACCTCCACATTCAGCTGGTTCAGCACCATCTGTTTCCCCTATGCCGCCTCCACCCAACAACCAGATGAGACAGAACATTCGGCGGTCTTTGACAGACATCCTCTATAAGAGGTGAGTGACCCACTCAGTCCCAGTTTGAGTTTTGTTTTGTTTCAACCTGAGGTCTGCAGATTTAAATATACATTCTTTTGTTCATTTCCACTAGGGTGAGCGACAGTGATGATCTGAAAATGACAGAGAGCGAGGTGGGGCGACTGGCATTTGCTATTGAAAAGGAGATGTTTAACCTCTGTCTTAGCACAGACAGCAAATACAAAAACAAATACAGGTCCCTCATGTTCAATCTGAAGGATCCTAAAAACAAAGTGAGTCAACATTAATGTGCATGCGATTTTCAGTCAAGTACTTGTCTTGTGTTTATGCAGCTATGAATGGAAAGACACCAACTACAGCTTGAAAACTTATTCTCATGTTTGTATGGTTTGTCTCAGGGCTTGTTCTACCGAGTGGTGGGAGGTGAGGTCAGTCCCTTTAGACTGGTCAGACTAAGTGCTGAAGAGCTGCTTTCTAAGGAGATATCTGAGTGGAGGAAGCCTGAGGCTCCTGAGGTAAATGGCACTGCCTTTTAATTTAAACATCAGGCGTAGGGCAGCTTAAGAATCATACATTTTCTTGTTAGGATTTGCAGTTTTGAAAACCCATGTGCATAAATTTACAGCATTTTATTTCCCCCCCCCTTTTTTTAAGCCTCACTCTCCTAGTGCAAAAGCCCATTCAGGGCAGTCTAAACCAGGCAATCGGCATGATGGTGGCTCCCATAGCCTCGATGTGGAGGATGCTCCACCAACATCTGATGCAGATGTATGTATCTCTGCCACCACTTCATCTTCTCGCATGGCTTCTACAGTAAGTGGTGGCAAGCTGCTTCTTTCATCCTCTTTTTTTTTGTCTTGCACGAGGCTCTTGTTTTTACAGTCAGTAAAAACTATCAAAGAACGTACACCAGCTTACAAGTTAGTGCCTCCTGTCCTGTCACAGTTTCTTTCTTAACATTTATTCGCCCCTCACAAAATGCATGGGTGCACATGGCAGTAACTGAGAATTGTGGTTGTTACATGAGTGCCTGAGATTCCAGTTCATCTGAAGTTTGACTGAGATCTTCTTTGGTATATCCTCAGGATCAGGAGGAATCTGGTTCCACCCCTTCAGCTTCAGCTCAGGCATCTGCTGCTGAGGGGACCAGTGGCAGCAGCATGCCAGACATTTTTAGTAGCATGCTCAAAGATACTACTTCTGAACACAGGGCTCATCTGTTTGACCTCAACTGCAAAATATGTACAGGTAAATAAGAGGCGAAGATGAAATGCTATTATTTTTCAGTAGAATTGATTATTATATGGATGATTTATTTCTTTGTTTTTTAATAATCTTGCCTTGTAGGCCAAAAGACAGAAGATGAGCCTGCTGCTAAAAAAGCCAGACTCGCCAAGAAGCCTGAAACAAAGCCACCAAGACCAGAGTCATTCTCATCCAGATCAGGGGATGTCTCACCTGTCAGCCAGCCACAGGCCAGCACGGCCACCTACCAAGATCCTTCATTGTACCAACACCCGGCCTCTTCGTCCTACCAGTCCACCGTAGAGCCAGCAGTTCCAGAATCACAGCCACAGCTCTATCAGGAGGATGTCAGCATGATGGCACCTGCAGCACAGGCCCCTGTACCCGTCACCCCCACTGTCTCCTCTGTCAGTATCACCCGCAGGGACCCTCGCATGGCCAGGCACAGCACTGGGGTGAGCGTCACCTACATGGCCTCAGAAAAGCCTGCCAGCAATGCAGCAGACCCACTCCCAGCTCCTGTTACTGCTCCAGTGGAGGTTTTACCTAAGGCACCACTACCGATGCCCCCTGCGCCCCCGCCTACAGTCGCTGTGCCCAAACCATCAAAAACAAGGTGCTACATCTCACCAAAGATCTTAAAAATACCAGAGAGCTCGCTTTTTTTAGCCAGCTTTCGTATTTTGCACAGATATTTTACGTGTAGCCTGTCTAAAATGAAGATGATTTTGTTTTTACAGCGGATCTGAGCCACCTCCAGAGGGGGAAACTGCAATCTTTCTCCATGGTCAAGAGAAGATTTGGAAAGGATTTATCAACATGCAGTCAGTAGCAAAGTTTGTAACCAAGGCTTACCTGGTCTCGGGATCATTTGAACACCTGAAAGAGGTACATTTTCGAAAGCAAGAATATTTTGGTTATCTCATTAATGATTCATAGAAATGACATTTCCAGTATTAAGTTTCTTTGTAAAGGTTATGCTTTTTCTTATTTATTTAAACATTTTGGTCTTCAGTCAGAAGAAAGCGGGTTGCACAAAGGCCCTAAAATGAAAACGGACAGTCCAAGAATAAAAAAATATCTAGTTGTAAAAGAGCATAATAGGTCCACTTTACTATCAGACCACTGTCATCTTTGAATTTCAAACTGTTTGACAAAAAAAAAAACTTTGGTTTTGTTTATGTTGTGCAGGATTTGCCAGACACCATTCATGTTGGAGGTCGGATTTCTCCAAACACAGTTTGGGACTATGTTGGGAAGCTAAAAACCTCCCTCTCCAAGGTTTGTTGGTACAAAACTAACTTGTTAAAAGGCTGTTTTAACTTTAAAGCCTTGCATGAAACTGTTCTGTTTTCTTTCTTTAAATCACAGGAGCTGTGCCTGATCCGTTTCCATCCAGCCACAGAGGAGGAAGAGGTGGCATACGTCTCTCTTTTCTCTTACTTTAGCAGCAGAAAACGATTTGGTGTGGTAGCTAACAACAACCGCCGCATCAAAGACCTCTATCTCATCCCCCTGGGCTCAAAGGACCCATTACCCTCCAAACTGTTGCCATTTGATGGGCCAGGTAAGCATTTAGAGACATACATGAATGCATCCTTGTGGTTATTTGAGTGTAAATGTATAAATATTATTGTTTTCATGGTAAAACTTTATATTCTTTGTATATTTTGTATGTTGGGACTATGTTAAATCCCTTTTTTCCTGAGTTTGGAAAGAGAGTTGGTTTAATTTACAGGTTTGTACTGTAGAGGGTGCCCTCGCTCCTTGTTGATACCCTGTAAATATCTCTGTGTGTAACAGTTACAGTGTCTCTTCTGTGTATTTGACTTAATAAAGGAAGTTTGCATCGCAGGTTGCCAGTTTAGTCTCAGCCTGTTGTTTCTTCAGACATGGATCAGTGAAAACAATATTGGATACATGTTACCAGTACACATCTATGAGCTATGTTCTCAGTCACATCACAAAAAGGTTTTTTCCATTCATTCACATGCTGCACCACTGAAATAAAGCCACTGTTTTCTTAAACAACAGCTGAAAACTTACTGCAACATAAATTCAGCTGTCCATTTGAGAATCTCAGGACAATTTTTTATTTTTTTTTGCATATTTTGCAACTTTTAGCTGTTGATGTTTCTTTTGGTATTAAAGGAAGTGAAATGAAATTTCAGTAAGGAAATCAATGGGCCTGACTGGGGTGTAACAAAACATAGTTATTATATTCACACAGAGTTTTATTGGTGTTTTTATTTCCACAGTCAGTAGATTATCTGGAAATGTATCATCAGCGCATATCACAACTGATAGATATCAGCAAATTTAACAACTAGTCTTACATGAGCTTTGGTTTTATGTCTTACAAAGCCATATATAGTACATTTTGTTTCAGTTTGAACCATGAAAACGTTCCTTTGGCTTTGTGCATTCAGCTTATTTCTTGGTCTTGATTGCTTATACTTTAAAAAAAACAAAAGGTTTTTATCAATTTTAATGAAAGAATGACCGATAATTTTAAGACATTTTACCCGCAGGTGCTTTCCAAGATTTACTTATTTTATTTTATTTTTTATTTCGCAGGTCTTGAACCAGCTCGTCCCAACCTGCTCCTCGGCCTGCTGATCTGCCAGAAGGATAGAAAACGCCCTGGTGCTCCGTTGGAAACTGAGGAGAAACGGTCCAAGACTCAAACCAAAGATGCAGAGGAAACCGGCCTTCCAAAGCCACCTCCCGCAGTCAAAGCAGACAAAAACACACGGCAAAGTCTTGAAATCCCCTTCAGCACAACTCCTCCAGGATCACCTCCATCTAGCTCCTCCGAGGCTTCCACCACCTCTGTTCTGTCCTTGTTATCTTCCATCAAGACTCCATCCACATCCGCTACCACTGATAAGGACTCCCTTTCTTCATCCAACTCTGTTTCTTCATCCGCCGCAGCTGCCACTCCTCTTGAGACCATTCTCAAGACTCTTTTTGGGAAGAAAAAGCATGACTCTGAAGTTTCCAACTCACCATCTGATCAGGGTGGGGACTTCTCTGCCCCAACGGGTACAATGTTAGACCCTATAGTTCAGAAGTTTGCACAGATTTCTAAAGAAAAACCAGTAGAGGAGGACGAAGATGACCGACCTTATGACCCAGAAGAAGAATATGACCCCAGTAGAGCCTACAATGTGCCGAAGAAGCCTATGGAGGTAGTAAGCAAACCTGAAGTCACTAAGCAACCTAAGGTGGAAACAAGTGAAGCTGATGATGTTGCATATGACCCAGAGGATGACTCTATTTTTGAAGAGGTTAAAACTTTAGTTCCAGGTCAAGCTAAGCCTGCAACCGAGTGTGCGGGCGATCCCCAAATGATTCTGGAGAGCCTAAAACACATTGGTGATCAAGGATCGCAGAAACAAGGAGAACAGCAAATGTCCTCTACAAGCACTCCTATTGCCTCAGTGACACTTGCAAACACGCTCTTAACTCAACCTACAAAATCTCTTTTGGCCAGTAGTCAGTTGCTACAGCTTGGCAAAAAGGTTGAAGAGCTTGTGAAATCTTCATCCGTTGCTCCTTTAATCAATCAGAGAAGAGATCCCAGACAAAGCAGGGCTCCTCGCCAGTCTACAGGCAGCAGAAAACTGTCTGATGAACCCGAGGACAAAGAGGAGACACCTCCTCCAGTGACTGATTCTGTTCCAGCCTCACAGCCTGAGGAGCAAGAGCTGCAGTCGCCTAAAACAGGCGAACCTGCAGACTCATCACAAGATTCAGACCTCTCACCTCATCAAGAGGAAGTGAAAAGTGAGGCGCTAGTCTTCATGGAATCGGACAAGGCAGAGGTTTCAATTCCTTTATTAGGCGAAAAGGTGGACCCTGATATGGAAGTCAGCTACACAGATGAGAAAGAAGAGAAAAAAGAGGAAAGCGAGCCAGTTAAGGCTGAAACAGAGATGGACAAGTTCAGTATGTGGCCAAATGCAGCCAGTATTTTAAAAGCTGACGAGGACTCAGAGTATGAGGAGAATAGCCAAGAGACATCTACAGCAAGCTATTACAGTGAGCCTGCAAACACATCCACAATAACGTCCACAATCCCAGTACTCACTCAGAGCACAGCGGCAGCTGACACTCAGTCACATCACATGCTGCGTCACATGACAGGGTCAGACTTCGACAGCGAGTACAAATCTCCAGCTGACATTCCTCCACAATCCAACTTCCCCCTTCCCCATTCCATGCAGGGCCAAAATCTAATAATGAGGCCTCCCCCAGTGCCTGTGCTACCACCCATGCAGGCCATGCAAGGTCCTCCAATGTCAGGCCCCCTTCCTATTCAGGGACCTCCTCCAATTCGTGTTCCACCCCCTGTGCATGGTCATCCCCCAATGCAAGGTGACAGCAGTCAGCAGTATGGCCTGCCACCATCTTCATACCCTCCCTATCAAAACCAGTGGTCAGGCACGCAGCCACCACCTCAACAGCCACCACCTGGCCCACCACCTCAGAATATCATGCCACCCAGAGGACCACCACCACCACCATTCCCTCCAGTGGCCCAGAGGGGTCCACCTCCTCAGATATTTGATCCTTCCATTCCCCCTCAGCACATTGGACAACCAGGTCCCCCTCCAGGACTTCCCCTTCCCCCCACTTTTGATGGACAGAACAGCTTAGCTCCGCCCAGATTCACTAGTCCTCCCCCACCACCTTTTAATTTCCCTGGAAACAGAGGCCCTCCTCTGCCTTTTGCAGCTCCACCACCTGGTCACTTTGATAACAGGCTTCCTCCTCCAAATCTCTTTCCAGGGCATAGGGGCCCCCCACCACCTCAGTATGGTGACCATGGGGCTCAACCAACAATAGTAGACCAGGCTCGAGGACCTGCAGAACAGTATAACAAAGACGCTGTTAATAATCCCAATCAGGGCCCTCCACCAGGTCCAGGCTACCGGGGACCTCCACATAACCAGTATGAGGACAGACGAGGTCAACCTCCCAGTGGGGAGTCCTTCAATCCACAAAGCCAGTATGGTGGCTCCAGACCACCATCCTCGCCACCACACCGAGGATTTTTTGATGAGCACAGAGGTCCTCCATCTCAGGAGACCAGACCTCCGCCTTTTGCAGGCTCTGACCGGTACCGCTTTGACAGGTACTCTGATGAGGCTAGACCTGTTCGCCACAGCGGGCCATTGCTGCCAACTCCTCAAGAGGCTCCACTCGGTCCGCCAGACCTACACCGGGACGATCACTGGCGCCGCCATTCTCCTGAAATGAGGAGGAGGAGCAGCACCACCACCCGTGAGGACTCTGAGCCTCGCAGTGGAGATCGCTTCAGCCGCTTTGAAGGACATAGAGAGCTCGTTCACGGTTCCTCACAGGCCCCCGATGAGAGGCTGAGGGACTTGTCTGAGGACCGCCGGAGGGAGAAAGAGAGAGATGTCCCTCATGCTGGCAGGCCCTCGTGGGACAAAGGGCAGGGAAAGCGGTGGAGCCGAGAAAGAGAGTGGGACAGAGCCAGAGAAAGGGACCGGGATCACGAGCGTAGCCGAGAAAGAGATCGCAGCAGGGGGAGGGAGAGGGAGAGTGAGAGGCACAGGGATGCAGAGGGAGAACGACACAGGGATCAAGATTCAGAAAAGAGGCGAGACCGAGATAGGGACAGGGAAAGAGACAGAGACAGAGGTAGGGAATCTGACCGGAAAGACTTGGACCGAGATAGGGCGAGAAACCGTGACCGAGAGCGAGAACGAGAGCGTGAGAGAGACAGGAAACGGGACCGATCCAGAAGCAGAGAGAGAGACCGTGACAGGGATCGTGGGAAAGATCGGGGTAGAGACAGGGACCGGGACAGAGATCGAGATAGGGACAGAGAGAGGGAGAGAGAGCGAGAAAAGGAGAGGGATCGTGACAGAGGCAGAGATCGTCGGGAAAGAAGCAGAAGCCGAGATAAGAAAGAAGAGAAAAAGGACAGCAAACACGATACGTCCAAGGAGAGTGATAAAACCACAGAAAATAGCAAGAACGTTTCCTAGTCTCTGTTTTATGGACATTACGGTTCCAAGACTTTTACATCTTTCATCACTGTAAATGCAGATGAGCAGTATTTCGTCAGATTTCCACGGTTGTGTTCCTACCAGACAAAAACATTTAAATATGTTTGTATTCTCTTTGTCACTTAAAGGTTTCTAAGTTTGTTTTATTACATTTGAAAAGCAAAAAACTGAATGCAAGCTAAACTGCTTGTGGTACAAGACGTATTAATGTAGGCTGCACAGTCCTATTACACGTACCTTTTTTTTTTTTTGTTGGTCAAAGCATTTTTCTT
>VOQK01018124.1:11468-30323 GCA_015052645.1 Benitochromis conjunctus
CCTCAGCAGGGGGGGGGGGGGGGATGAGAAGGCTGCTGCTCTCTGACTGCGATTATCAGAGTCTGGCATCGCTGTAATTTCAGTGTTCAGATGCAATCGCTCCCTGCTACCCTCAGGAGTAAACAATAACAAGCACAAATACAATAGACAAACAAGGTCTGCAGGACATATAAGCACACACACACACACACATAGATTTAGGCATCCGCAGAACCATAAACAATAATAAATGCAAACCACAAGAGCCTTCTGTTTTCTGTCTATATTTGGAAGAAGCTATTGCCCTCTAACTTTAGCCCACATTAACATGAGAAATCAGAAGATCCAGCCTACACAGCTGGACTCACATCACAGGTTAAATCTGAATGCAGTGGATTAATTAAGCAGAACTAACGAGAGGTGTAACATGTAATTTTGCTTTTACACATACAAAAGCACTACATTACAAGTAAATGCAGGTTGTTGCATTGGGCTGGAAGACCTCACATTTCTGATCACAGAGCACAACCTGGTGGACTCTTAAGGAACAGCAAGCCACCGATTTACACTGATTATCAACAGGCTGACGACCATCTAAGCAAATAACCTATGCATATGACAAGAAGGTCGGGAACATTGATGTGTTGGTTAGTTTGTTGAGATTTTTTAAACAAAATCACTGTGTTAAATAAGTAGATTTTATTGACTGGTTAGGGAAAAGTCTGCACTATTGACCATGTAAGAACAAGAAGAATGAAATAGTGTAGTGTCCACTGATCAACTACAAGATTAAAGGCGCTGACAGATTAATTGAATAATGTCACTTTATCTCAGAATGATTGGAGACCAAACACACAACCCCCATGGGATTTGGCACTCCCTGATGGCAGCAGCCTCCTCTACCTCTAGAAAAGTGCTGAGGAAGATGATACAGTCGCTGACGAATACTCCAAGCTCTATATATCAGTCCAGTGATGGAACCACGGGATTCCCTTGAGGACACCTTGTCCACAGAAGCTAACCCATATGAACCAAAAAATCTAGTAACAATGTCCTCGTGCACTCAGTGGTCACTGTGACATAAAAACTACATATAACTACATGTATTTCTAATGTTTTCAGCACCACAAAAAACCTGGGCTCCAAGGAACCACCAACAGCAGCAGCTTCGAGAGCTGAAATATACCTTTAACATTTACTTTGTTTCATAAAAGCTCAGTTGTAATACCTGTTTAAATGTAGCCTGGTTCCCATAAAGCACCCAACTGTGAAGTGGAAGTGTGTGGAATGAATGAATCCACTCAACACCTCAAACACTATTTCTGACACTAACTCACTCATCTGCCTTTATACACACTTATGAACATGACTGACGTCCCATTCTTAATCGACAGGGTTTAATATGTCTGCTCACGATTCAAAGCTATAACGCTATTATAAAGCTATTATAAGATATAAGTCTTCTGGGAAGGTTTTTCAGTGTTTATGGGAATTTCTGACCATTCTTCTAGAACAGGGGTAGGGAATTCCAGGCCTCGAGAGCCAGTGTCCTGCAGGTTTTAGATATCACCCTGGGTCAATACACCTGAATCAAGTGATTAGTTCACTACCGGGCCTCTGGAGAACTTCAAGACATGTTGAGGAGGTAATTTAGCCATTTAAATCAGCCGTGTTGGATCAAGGACACGTCTAAAACCTGCAGGAAGCTGGCTCTCGAGGCCTGGAGTACCCTACCCCTGTTCTAGAAGCACATTTGTGAGGCCAGGCGGTGATGTTGGATGAGAAGTCCTGGCTCGCAGTCTAATTCATCCCAAAGGTGTTCTATCAGGTCAAAGTTGGGACTCTGTGCACACCAGTCAAGTTCTTCCACACCAAACTCACTCATATGTCTTTATGGACCTGCTTTGTGCACTGTTGCAGTCATGTTGGAACAGGTGCAACCCCAAACTGTTCCCACAAAGTTAGAAGCATGAAAGTGTCCAAAATGTCTTAGTATGATGAAGCATTAAGCGAACACATCTCCACTGTTCAAGTCCAGAGGCGGCATCCAATGGCTTGCATTGCACTTGATGATGCAAGGCTTGGATGTAGCTGCTCGGTCATGTAAACCAATTCCACGAGTCTGTTTTTCTGAGCTAATCTGATGGTCACATGAAGTTTGGAGGTCTACAGTGACTGTCTCTGCAGAAAGTTTGTGAACAGAGTTCACCATGTGGCTCGGCATCTGCTGACCCTGCTCCATGATTTTTTTTTATGGCTTACTACTTCATGGCCGAGTTGCTGTCATTCCCAGTTGCTTCCACTTTTGTAATACCACTAACAATTGACTGTGGAATATTTAGTAGCAGTCTGCATGGCTAGCTGCTTGATTTTTATAGACCCATTTCCATGTAAGTGATTTATGACAAATATAGCCTATCATTGCTGATAACGATAAGGTATAATAAGAGAAGCATTAAGGTCAAATGCATACTCATACAGAAATATCTCAAGAATTACAAGCACACCAAGCTGGAGCCACTGAGCTAATGCATTTCCATCAAAACAGCAAAGCCATTATAAAACCACTTAATGAATCTCACTAGAGTGTCGCGTCGACATTCATCTCAGCTATCAGAGTTTATTTGGAGGAAAAACAGATACAGGAAGTGATGAAAGGGTGACGTTCTGTGTAAGAGCTTTATTTTCTCCATATATTTTACAAATACAAGCGCAAATGTTCATTAGACTCTTGACAACAACATGTCTGAAGTACTTTGAAGAGATAATGGAAATGAAGATCCCACAAGTTTATCTGCAAAAACAAAAGGAAAGGTTAGGAACAAGCTTCAAATATTTAAAAATACATTAAAACAAATAAATAAAAAAAATACACCTCTAAAAGCTACTCAGTCAAATTCATCTAGTATACTTTACTAGAACTTAGGACCCTTCTACAGCTAGTTTTCATTACACTAGTCCAGTGAGGCTCTTTACAGTCTACCACTGTTACCTCCTCTGTTAAGACCAGCCTCAGTTCCTGAGTACAGCAGAGGTTGAGGAGGAGCAGATTAGGTCGGAGAGGAGAATTAGTCATGAAGGAATCTGACAGCTTTTGGGACTTTAAAGACATGCATAGCTAAGTGGGAATCTTTTGGGACTAGAGAAAAAATGGGTTTCAGAGGTCAGAAAGTTAAGAGTGAAGGGAAGTTAAAGTGAATGAGAATCATAATGAAGCGGTGAGTCACAGGAAAAATTATAAATGGATGGAGGAAGATAGAAAAGTGGGAGAGAAAATTGAAGACGTGGTTAAAACTTACAGAGCAGCAGCTCCAGAGATGATCTCAATGAGCTCCTTAGTGATGACGGCCTGTCTGGTACGGTTGAAGGTGAGGGTCAGCTTGTCAATCATCTCAGCTGAAGTGAAGGCAGAGAAAAATCAGTCACGGTCAAATTAAATCTTTAAGGTGGAAGTGAAAAGATTAAGAGCATAACTCAGCACAAACTAAATAATAACATGTTACAGTTACAGAAAACTATTTCCTCCAGCTCCTCTCTGCTTGTTTTCTATTTGTCATTGTTTGAAGTCTTAAACAGCATTTTAAATAGAAACACTGGCAGCCACCAGTGCTGCCGTCAGCCTCCTAGTAGATGCACCTATGGTATCAAACTGAAAGGCCTACATCGCCTTGTTCTCAAATTATCACGTTCTTAAGAATTTCAGAAAACTTGAGCTCTGACCTTAGGCTCAAACTTGAACTTGTTCAAAATTGTTAGTTGCTGTTGATGCAAGAATTTTAAAATCCAACGCAACTTTCTTCTTGAGTCATCGCATTCACAAACTTTCATGTCCATGCAATTCGCCCACCCAGTGAGCTAATGACAGTACTCCATCAGTCTTTTACAACTGAGGGGTAAAAACCCAGTCATCATCACGTTGGATTCTGCTACCATTAATAATCATTAACAGACCAAATCTGCTTACATTTGTCTACAGCATCTACAACATGGACCATTTCAATGTACACCAAGATCCAAGAGTGGTGTCTTCAACTTAACTGAAGTGACAAAAATAACTCCTTTAGCAATGACATGAATTTAAAAGACATGAAGTGCCCTCGTTTGAAGGCCGAAACTGGAAGAGCAACCAAGGAAATCCCTCAAGCCTGCTTGAGCTTGGATGAACCATTTTTAGCTTCTGTGACTTTTCTGGTAACCTAAAGTTAAACTCATAATCATTACCCACTTGGGCTCTTTACTAGAATTTCCCTTCCAACCTCATCTTACTGCATATGTAATTTGTTATTTTATTGGGTTCCTTTATGTTATGCAGATACAATTAAATAATGCTGGTGCTACACTGTAAATGAAACTGTCATGACCACCTATGTATGAAACCTCTCATATTAGCTACTATGTTAGCTACTGTTTATACATTTAAATGTTGTTTCCAAAGATAACATAGCTGTTGGATGATAACTGCTAAAGAAATATTTTAACATCAGTACATCTTTCAAGAGGAAAAAAAAGTATCGGCAGCACTCTAACTTCTAGAAGACAACAATAAAAGCCATGAAGTCCAGATCCTTACAGGCGTTCTTGCTGGCGCTATCCATAGCAGTCATCCTGGCGCTCTGCTCACTGGTGGAAGACTCCCTCATGGCCAGGTAGATGATGTTGACCAGAGTGAACTCCTGGTAGTTCCTTAGCACATCAGCATCAATGTCATCATAGATACCCATGTTCTCTGTTGACGAAAAATAGAGACAGATGATCAACATCTCCGACGGCTCTGTGTTAAACTGATTAAACAAAACAACCGGTGCTACCTGAGTTAGCAACTGTGTCTATGGAATAAATGGGCTTCTTGTCCGTCTTGTAGGAGATAACAGACCTGTGTGAGAGGCAGGGTCAGTTAGCTTTGATCTAGATGACAAACGAAAGGAAAAAGGTGAAACCTCAAAGCTTGTTTGTACCTGAATCTATTGAAGACGACAGAGCCCTGATCAAACTCGTATCCGGAGTTGAGCAGCTCAGTGGCAATGACCGAAGCGTCACTGAAGGTGGGGGGCTTGCGGCCGATCTCCTTGCAGTTCAACATGATGTGTTTTCCATGAGTTCTAAGGCAGAACAATAGTCGTCGTGATTAGAGCTCAGTAATCAGTCCTAGACTAGATCCTTAGTCTACAGCTCGACCTCGTCGTCAAAGCTGTCCTGCAGCATAGATGAAGGGAGAGACGCCTCCAATCCGAGTTTGAAGGTTTATGTTAACTTCGTGTCATAACTGTACATGTGACAACAGTTAAAGCTCAGTGGAAAGAAGCAGCCTTTTTAAAGCCAGACTCCACTGCCCCAAAACATAATTACATTTCACAGAAAAATGGAGCTGCAGTTCTGCTTCTGTGACCTTTGAGTTTTAATGCATCACTTCAGCTCTGAACTACTGCATTAAATTATCAATGTCACACAATACAAAACAATCCAGTAAGGCAACAGCAGACAAACAGCTCCTGCGTGAGATAAAAATTATACCTTCATCTCCCAAAAGAGCAATTAAAACAAAACATTAAAGTAGTCTAAATGTTACTTTAATACACCTTCCACTGACTAAAATAACCAATATTCACATAACCTAAAGGACAGAAAAAAACAAAAACAGCAGCTAAATATCATAAAAATCCCTAAATACTAGATCCCAAACACTAGACTACATTCACATCCTTTCACAGTGTGATGATGAAGATGATGATCATCACACTGATTAAAATGATAAAGACCTTGAACGCACCTGTGCAGCAGAGCCTTCAGCTTGTCTCCCACATTGATCACCATCACCTCCTTGCCAGCGCCAGTCAGGTTGGCGATCTCGCTCTTGATGGTCTTTGCCACACCGGAGTGGATGGCGCCGCAGAGCCCACGGTCAGAAGTCACACCAATAATCACGTGCTTGGCAGCCTTCTCCTCCGGGGCTTTGATGTCAGCCTTCTCATAAAGGGCTGAAGAAAGGAGCAAAATCTTCAATCAAGAGCTGAATTGGAATTGATATTAAGCTTCAGTCATCGCGACAGTGAGATGTACATACCCAGAGCACCGGTGCCATAGACACGTGCCGGCTTCAGCTGCCTCTCAGCACGAGCATACTTTGCAGCGGCGACCATTTTCATGGACTTTGTGATTTTCTGGATGTTTTTGATGGATTTCAACCGAATGGTGACTAGAGGGAGAAAAGAAATGACAACTGAATGCTGTTTCACACACTAAGAAACATCAAGGTATCCATCCCTTTATTATTGGCGAACATGCAAAAACACCTTAATTCTATTATTCACAAAACAAAAATTTAGCAAGTTAATTCTGATTCGCTTTTGTAGTTTTTAGCCCTTTTTTAAATTTCCCCCTCTTCTTTTTCATTATTTACTAGTTTCTAGTGTTCTTATCACAGCAGCTATGGCTTATAATAGAAAGGTACTATGAAAGTACGAGTTCACAATAGGTTTAAGACTTGTTAAATGCCTCAATTAGAGACCCTCACATTCAGCTTGAATTAGAAATAAGATAAGATAAACCTGTATTAGTCCCACACGTGGGAAATTTTTGGTCACGCCAGAAAGTACAAGAGCAGTAAAAAAAATTGAGAGAAAAAAAGAGAAGAACAATAGAACTGAATAAGATAAACAGAATAACATACTATACAAAATAGAAAGAATACTATATACAATGGAATAGTTACAATGCAAATTGAATACAATGCTGTACAATTAGAATAAAATACTTTGTTCCATAGGGAAAATTGCACTTAGTGCTAATTACACAGGAGACAGGGCGAGAGTTACAATTTTTTATGGGATGTGTGTGTCTGTCTACACGTGTGTGTATTCTCAAGAAAACAATTAATTAAATTGAACTTGTTTATTCCTTTTTAATTTTGCTATGCAAAGTTAGAAAACGCTAATTACACATAACATATACACATACTACTAATGAATTTAATGCTCGTGTCACAGGTACTTCATATCAGCAGTTATCCAAATGCTAAGAAATCAGGACTGAAATAACCTGAGACTGCCTGCTAGCCTTTGCATTAGCTTAATAAAAACATTAATGTTATGCTTTGTTCTGTTATCAAGTGACACCCAGTAAATGCAGCGCTGCTAAAGAGAACATTAAAGATCTTGTGTGAGATCATTCCGATTTTGCATCTGGGATGTGTTATGTTACTATCAGACGAATAGTATACACAGTACTTACTGTCCTTCAAGGTAGCCATGTTCCTGACCTGCCCCCTGTGAACAGAAAGGGTGTATGTGAGCTTAACCGACAAGCTTCATCAATATCCAAATACACCCTAAACAGCAAAAACGCCACTTTCCAGCACAGACTCGTGTTAAATTAACCTTTAATATAGATTTTGCTGTTTGCTAACTCTGCAGACGAGCACTCATCCTTTAGCTTGGTGGCTAACTACACGGAGAAAGCTGTGACAGTTAACGCTAGATGTTCTTATACTGTGTTAGATAATGCAGGAAAATAAATCGCCCAGGGGCACTGATAATATTTCACTTTTGCCGCTTATCTTGAACAATGTCAGCTAAGTTAGCATTAACGGCTAGCCGGCTGAACGTGTCCATTGGCAGCGCTGTCATTCATTAGCCGCGGCCTGCACCCAGCGCGCCCTTGTATTCAATAACTGTAAACGGTACAGTCTACACGTCACACACTCACTCCCGCTGCATATCTACTTGAAGTAAACTTGTAAAATACTGCGTTAAAGGCAGCGGAGAAAGTACATGAAACTTATTCTCTTTACCATTGTGGGGAGAACACCAAAGCGCTGCTCCTGGCGAACATGGTTAGTCCTATGAAGGTCAGACACGCAGGACTGCGCAGGCGCTAGGCAGAAGCAAAATGGACGAAATGATGCCTTCAGAAACACTCGTTAAATCGAATCCACTCCATCCTTCGACTCCAAAAGTAAAGTAAAGAATTGGCATTCCACATATTCCACATATATATTTGCTAGGGTTATAATTAGGTTTTTCTCACATTCGCTAGCGACATCTTTTTTTTCTTTTTTGTTGGTTTGTTTCGAGTTTTTCTTCTTCTTTGGCAAAAGAAAATATTTTAAACTCGCCTTTTAATCGTTTTTTCTTGCAGCACGGTTAAATACAACGCAGACAACTGTGATAAACTAAATGTAGTTATGACATTTTGGTTGTTTGTTTTCCGGAACGTTACTGACATGAAAATTCAAGAAAATACGAACTTTACGAGGAGCTCGTGCACGCAGCACGAGTATCGCGGGTTTCTACGTTTATTCGCGAGGTTATGACGTAGAAGCACACGCGGAAACTGTTTACCCTAGCAGCAAGCGCTCGTTTGAGCAGCGTTTCGAGGGAAAAAGCATAGATTTTTAAAATAATTTTATAAAGTGTTTCGTATTAAACGTAGATAGTCATAATGGGAAAAGCTGATTTTCTTTCACCCAAAGCGATAAGCAACCGGATAAAAGCCAAAGGTCTCCAGAAGTTGAGATGGTATTGCCAGATGTGTCAGAAACAATGCAGGGACGAGGTAAGATGTTAATTAAATTGGTCTTTTTTTAGGTTTATTCGTTGTACTTCTAAATGATTTTAAACTCTAAACTGTGTGTTTATGGTGACAGAACGGATTTAAGTGTCACTGCATGTCCGAGTCCCACCAGAGGCAGCTGCTGCTGGCCTCGGAGAACCCCACCAAGTTCATGGACTATTTCTCAGAGTGAGTTACGTCATGTTTCTTCTTCCGTATTGTTTGTGATTTAATGAAAAACATCATAAGCTTCTATTCTTGTTGCTTTTCTCCCAGTGAATTCAAAAGCGACTTCCTGGAGCTGCTCAGGAGACGATTTGGTGAGATGGGGTTTGCTCGTCATCCAGACTTTTCAGCAGCAGAAGCTGTCTGTAGTCAGTTATAAGAATGGTATTTCCTCGTTTCGTATCCACAGGGACCAAGCGAGTACACAACAACATCGTCTACAATGAGTACATCAGTCACCGGGAGCACATCCATATGAACTCCACGCAGTGGGAGACTCTGACCGACTTCACCAAGTGGCTGGGCAGAGAGGGTAAGCTGGTGTAAAACACTGCACTACAGAGTGGTCTGTAACCTATGAATAATAGAATGAATATGGTCTGTGAAAATGCACTCTTGTGTTTTTTCTTCTGTAGTGTAACTGTTTTGATCACAGTCTAGATGTTTTTGTGAATAGTTTTAAGCAGGGTGAAATTAGGTGGGTGTTTATATACTGAGCACCTTCACTTTTAACTACTAACCACATCTAATCAATCATTTATACAATAGTTTATTCTATAAGAAATTATTCAAATGACCAGTTCACAAAAAAAGTGTGTTGGGCTCGTTGATTGGACAACCACAGGCTGCTGATGGTGTTTCTTTTAATTGAAACACTGGTAGCAAGGGGAAGTTGTAGAAGTAGCGAAGGTAGATGAGTTGAAATCCACAGCTACAGACAGAGCACAGGTGAGGTGAAGAAGACATCGTAGGCAGGGTGGAGTGAGTGCAGACGAGTGTCAGAGATGATTTGTGATAGCAGGAACGCAGCAAGAGTGAAAGAGAAGGTTTACCAAATGGAGTGAGGCCTGATGGAGAGGAGAAGGCTGAGCTGGAGGTGGCAGAATTGAAGAATTGAAGCTTTCATTCTGAATGACCATGAGGGACAGGATTAGGAGTCTATCAGAAGGACGGCTCAGGTTGAGCATTTTGGTGGCAAAGTTAGACAGGTAATGCTGGGATGGTTTGGACATGTGCTCAGGAAGGACGGTGGATGTACTGGACAAAGGATGTTGGAGATGGAGCTGACAGGCAAGAGGAAAAAATGAATCAAGGAAGACATGCAGAGGTTGGTGTGACAGAGGAGGATGCTAGGGATAAGGTGAGATGGAGGTAGATGATCTGCCCTGGCGACCCTTAAAGGGGGAAGAAGAAGATTCAGCTGTGGTGAAATCAGTAATAAGTAGTTTTCACTTAGAGTTTGTATTTTTACCTTTCATTAAACCACCTGCTTCCACAGCTTGGGCAATAAAAAATGACAATTTTTAAGGAGTGAAAAACCTGAAAAACTATTTTCTTTGTATTATTGTAAAGTCTTTACCTTACAATATAAAGCACCTTGAGACAACTGTTGTTGTGATTTTGTGCTATATAAATACAATTGAATATATATATATAAACATATATATAGATGAGGCATTAAAAATCACTGACTGGTAAATTGAGTAGCACAGGTCTGTCATAGATGTTACTTTGACATAAACTAGATGCAGTTAATGCAACAGCAAGGAAAATAATGTTACTTTAACCTTGTTTGAAATCATCACCAGGGTTTTGCAAAGTTGACGAGACCCCCAAAGGCTGGTACATCCAGTACATCGACCGCGACCCGGAGACCATCCGCCGCCAAGAGGAGCAGGCGAGGAAGAAGAAGCAGGAGCTTGACGACGAGGAGAGGAGCGCCAGAATGATCGAGGAGCAGGTCCGCAAAGGCCGCGAAGGCAAGGACACCGATGTGAGTACCAACAGGGCAGACCTGAGCCTCATACTGTACTTGCTGGTTCAGCTCTTTATAATCAAGGTGGTTTTATTCTAGGAAGCTCCAGTCTACACAGAGCTCAAACGTGAGAGTGAGGAAGAAAAAGGTTTGTGTTTTTTCTTATTTTCTTAATACATTTGCTAGAAAGGTTGGTTTTCCCCTCATCCTTTCTTATTTCTGTCCTGCAGTTGCTTTCAACTTGGGTGCCTGTTCTTCTGTCGCCGGCCCCTCCAAATCAAGGTACAGAGGTCCATCCATCTGCTTCTGCTTATCCTTTTTCAGGGTCGCAGGGGGTGCTGGAGCCTATCCCAGCTGTCTTGGGACGAGAGACGGGGTACACCCTGGACAGGTCGCCAGTCTGTCGCAGGGCTAACACATAGCCATAGACAACCATTCACACTCACACTGACTCACACATTCACACCTATGGGCAATTTAGAGTTTCCAATTAACCTATCCCCAGGTACAGAGGTCTCTGTGTGAATTACATTAATGTAAAATACTTCAGCCTTTCAGCCTCTAACTGAGTGCTCCTGTCCTCCTTTAGTTCTGTTCTGGGTGCTAGTGCACTTAAAGCAGGATCATCTTCGTCTTCAACCTCAGTAAAACGGAAAGACTCCAGCTCAGACTCGAGAGGAGGGGAGAAGAAGAAGAAATCAGCTTTGGAGGAGATCATAGAGGTTGTGATTCTTATTGCGTTTGCATTGTCTTCGGTTAACTGCGGCCGGGTTCATTGATCAGGTATGTGATTCCTTTCCTTTTTGCACAGATGGAGAAGAAGAAGCAGCAACAGCAGCAGCCGGTCAGAACTGATTACTGGCTGCAGCCCAATATCATAGTAAAAGTAATCACCAAAAGACTGGGGGAGAAATACCACAAGAAGAAGGCTGTCATCGAGGTAATGTATTTTCTTTAGATTTAAATTTGGGTTGCAGTGCGTAAACTTTAAAGGCCTGTGGTGCTTACATCTGCGGATCCTTTTTATTCGTAGGAGGTACGAGACAAATACACTGCAGTGGTAAAAATGATCGACTCTGGAGACAAACTGAAACTGGACCAGAATCACTTAGAGACAGTTATACCTGCCCCAGGTAAACCAAACCACATAAAAATAAATCACAGGGAAAGAAAACGTTCTTGAAATGTTTATTTGTCCTGGTAGTAAACTTGTTCTCAAACTTGCTGCAGGTAAACAGGTCCTGATCCTGAACGGTCCTTACAGAGATATGGAGGCCATGCTAGAGGGCATTGATGAAAAAAGGTTCAGCGCTACACTCACTCTTGACTCTGTAAGTATTTTGACCTTTCAGCTTTTAATTATCTAAAGGAAGTCCCTGTGATGTTAAAACATAGTTTTATTGTCTGTAAAAATGAATGTACTTCTGTAGTCAAAAGTCTTCACATTGCTTTGTTTGTTCAATCAATAATACAGATTCCAAATGTATTCCATAAACAACGAGTCTTTCTGTTTATGAAACTAAAATAAGCTTTTGGGCCTAAAAATTGCTTAAATAATGAATTTTGTAATGCAGAATTCTTTTATTAATAAGCATTTGTGATGGCACTGAATTAAACAGTGTTTAAACCATTAAAAATGGGGTGCCCCAGGGTCTGTTCTTCAGTTATTGCTATTCATTTATAAATAAATATTTTCAATAATAATAATAATAATAAAATTTATTTTAAAGCGCCTTTCAAGACACCCAAGGACACTTGACAATAGAATAAAACACATAGTAGAACAATAAAAAACAAGATAAAATAAACAAACAATAGGTTCACAGTGAATATGTAGATTTGAACAGATGGGTTTTGAGTTAAGATTTAAACTGGGGGGAGAACCAATGTTTCTTATATCTGGGGTAGAGAGTTCCACAGCCTGGGAGCAGAGCAGCTGAAAGCTCTGCTTCCCATGGTGCTGAGGTGGAAAGAAGGCACAGCAGTTGGATAGAAGAAGAAGAAGATCGAAGTGAGCGGGCAGAAGAGGTAGTGCTTAACAGGTCAGAAAGGTAAGGAGGAGCGAGGTTATGCAGGGCCTTGAAGGTGAGCAGAAGAAGCTTGTATACTATTTGGAATTTCACAGGGAGCCAGTGAAGTTCCTGAAGAACAGGGGTGATGTGCTGGTAGGAGGGGGTTCTGGGAATAATGCGGGCAGCGGAGTTTTGAACCAGTTGAAGCTTATGGAGGAGTAATAGTAAAATATCCATTTCTTTGCAGATGATACTGTTGAATTGAATATGTCTAAGGCTCCACCACGTTACTTCTGCCTTTGATAACGTCCAGCTAATACGCTCTAAATTCAAACTTACCTGATATTAAAACTTTTAACATCACTCTAACAGGTTTTGTTATTTTATTTATTTCAGCTGGCACATGAAACAACAAGTGCAGTAACCATACATTAAGTTTCCATAGTCTGTAAAAACTGCTGTGCAGTTAGTCTTTATCTCTGTCCTTGACTATGTAGATATTCTGTATTGGCACGCTACCCCATCAACACTTAATCAGAACCCTGTATGATTCTCCGATGACAAACTTCATTCTCATTACTATTCTCTGTATCACAGAGTTGGGTTGACTTTCAGCTGTAGCACTGCTGTTGTTCCAAACTACTTTAGTCTAGTAGCTATATATGCTCAACCCTAGATATTCCCCAGGTTTAAGAAACATTTGACACTTGGAGATGTTAGAGATTTAATATCTCATGTTATGTATGGTTTTGTTATTAATTCCTTGTTCAAAATGTCTTTCAAAGACATTTGAATTAACTGTATCATTTGTAATAAAAACAAAACAATCAGCTAAATAATTTAAGGCTTCCCAATTTGTCAAAGTCTAAGAATAATCTAATTTGAAAGTATTCATTATATATTGAAAGAAAAACCTATTTAGTTAGGCTGTAATAGGCCCGACTATGACCAAATTATTGCTCCCTATTTTCAGGATTCATATTTTGGGGTTGTTTTAGGTACTGTCCAAGTTCTTTTCTATTCTGCTATAGCCATTCAAATGTCTTCTCTTCTTCATCCTCAGGGTCCTCAGAAAGGAAAGAGAGTGGACATCGCCTACGAGGATTTCTCAAAACTGGCCTGAATACTTCCTGTTTAAACCTCGGGTAGCTTTTTAGCTAAAGGACTCTACTGTGTCAGAGTTAATTCCCTGGGATTCTCTTGTGTATGTCCCAGAATTCACCTGCTTGAACAAACCAGAAAAACTTTGAGCAATGCATTCAGTTTGTTTTTGTTCGTTTTTATTTAGTATTCGAGTCAATTTTGACATTTCAGATGTATATTTTCTCAAAATAAATTTGACAAAGGTTACTTCTGGTGTCCTGTGGAAAACAAGATTAATAAATTTAGTGCACATCAATGGAAAAAAGACACATGTTGCATTCCCCTTCACTCATCTGACTCCCCTTTAAATGGTTCTGATTTTCTTTACTGACCCCTGGGGATTAATATCAGGACAGGGTAGTTTAATGTGGATCTGGCTTCTCAGGGCATGTGGAGGAAGCTGCTTAGATTTGGAACAATGTATTCTGAGTAGTGGCCATCAATGAAGCCCTTCCCACTGTTGTGAATGAACCAGCAGTAGACGTTGGAGCCGTGCTTCTTATCACGCCTGTAGTCCTTCTGCCAGCCCCTGACAAACACAAAAACGAGTTGTACAGTTTTAACAAGAAGGTTGCTCATTAACATTGTTTTTTTTGTTGTTGTTTTTGTCTTTGTTTTTTGTGGTTCAAGGCCATACCTGGTGACAAGCAGCTTGTTGCCCTTCACTTCCATAGTGGCCTCCTCCTTTAGAGGGTCAGCTCCATTGTGGATGTCGTATAAGCTGACCTCAGGCTCACTAGAAAACTGCCCTGTGGGACCATATTTTTAGCTTAAAATCTGTCTTTGACATTTAGTATATTGCCAGTTCAAACATGAGCTGAATTTACACAAAAAGATGATATGAGAGCAAGAAAAATTCTGCTTCAGATGCATTTGCACTATTGCATCTCATAAGGCCAAGAGTATTGGCCTTATGAGATTAAGTTTTGCGGTTGGTGTCAGATGGGTTGGTCTAAGTATTTCAGAAACTGCTAATCTGACAGGATTTTTCAAGACCGCTATTTCTAGGGATTACAGAGAAGGGTCACCTAGTTCTCTGGGAGAAAAATTCATTGAGTTAGAGGAGAATGGCCAGACTGCTCTGAGCTAGAAAGGCAACGATATGTCAAATAACCATTTGTTACAACCAACGTGTGCAGAGAAGTATCTTGAATCTTGAAGCAGATAGACCACAGCAGGAGAAAACCATATTGGGTAACACTCCTGTCAGCTAACTACAGAATACTAAAGGTGTAATTTATACAAGCTCACCGCGACTGAATACTAGAAACAAATTTGCCTGGTTTGAGTCTAACAACCACAAATACAACTTTTCTCAATTAAAAATCAGAGCCATGATTCTTTTGGTCAACAGTGACATCACAATTATTTAACTACTTTTAAAACATCATGCTTTTGTTTTTTCAGACTTAATTGTGCTTACTGAACTTCAGTGGTCTTCTTTGTACTTTGTACTGTCTGACAAACACTTCAATATTTCTATCAATAATTACATCTTCCTCTGTTCCTCTTTTGCGTGGGGTTCCACAAGGCTCAATCCTGGGACCCATGCTGTTTTTATTGTCTTACCTCTGGGCTAGCATTGTTAGCTCCTTGATTAGTATCTTATAACAGTGCCATGCTTTACTTATCTATTAAATGTAACAATTATGACAACATTAATGTTTGATTACTGTCAGGATGCTGTGTGTTTCACACGACCTAGACCTACCTATGAGTCCGTGGACTAGAGGTGAATATTGGTTGTCATTGGGAATGTAAATCCCAAGAAAGTCAACATTAACAGGGTGTTTCTTCCACACACGGTGAAGCAACACCATCACCTGGGTACTATTATTTATTGTGATGATGACATTAGAGTTCTTTACAATGGAAATTCTTATCCTGAAATAGAAACAAAACAACTTTAGCCAAAAGGACCCAACAGCAAGGTAGAAAATGTGATTAAAGGTAAGTCAGCTACCCATCCTGTCTTATTTCAGCTGTAGACCCCCAGGTGAAGGAGTGGTTGTTTCTGCCATCAGTCATGATGATTCCATCAGTGCTGACAATCACACTGACGCCATCCGGCTGGTAGTAGACGCCGATGGTGCCAAAGTAGGTGCTGAGTTTGCGTTTGTTTACTTTCTTTGAGCCAATTAACTGACCATTCACAGTTACACCTTAATGACAGGAGAGGGAGGTTAATCTATGAACTATTGTGTCGCACAACATTCAATTTCATTTTGAATTGAATAGAATAAAGATTAATTAAAATTCACTTCAGGTCTGCAACATAAACTGTACATAAAAGATGGAGTGCTTTATTCATTTTTTTTCTAATGACCAACAGGGGCTGACTTTTCTGGTTCCAAAAATTAGTCAGATTGTGAGGACAAAATTACCTTTCCTCTTACTTTTAATTCCTCAGTAAGCAATTTCCTAATGAGTCTAGGGCTTTATCTTAATTAGCCTATAGCAGTATGCTGTTGTTTGTGAATTATAATGGCTACTAGAGAGCGTTCAGTGTCCTCTGGTTCTCTGGATCCTCACTTGTGTTGTCTAGTTTCAGAAAACCAAGATGATGACTGCTAAAATGCTACACTTCCGGCATAAAAATGGAAATTAAATCAACAAGTAATATCGATTTGGCTACTTCCATCTTTTCTATACAGCTTATGATCTGCAAATTACTTAGAGAAGTCATCATGGTTGTTTACAGTAGTAAACTGTAAATGTATGTTGGAACATTTACTACCTGTTCCACTGTCAGACAGCAGGTTAAGAATATGACCGGGTTTGGAGTCGATGTTGAAGCAGATGTCCATGTTACTTCTGGGCAGGTGGATGATGAAATGAGGGTCATTGTCCACTGGAAGAGATGCACTGAGCTGGTTACTCACTGAGTCCTGTTCACAGGAAACACTGCTGCTGGAAAGGTGCTCATGATGCTCAGTAAGTGTGTGTACAGCCTGTATTACCTAAGTTAACCTGTGACGGCAGAGTGTACTCCTTTGGACCCTCCAACACCTCACCCAGGGTGGGTGCTGGGGTTGGCATGTGGACCCAGGGTGGAGGCTGGTAAAGAACTTGCACAGGAGGCAGACCACTTGATCCTCCTCCTGTAAACATGTCAGAGAATAAAACATTACATGTACATTTTGCATGTACAGCATTTCATTCATATATATATATAATCCCATTTTGTGCTCTTTTATTCTACATGTGCGTTAAATGCTTTAGGATCCTTTCCCTTCCTCATCTTCCTCAGCCGTGTGGCATCTGTTTTGTTTAGTGTCAAACAATCATGCTGCCGTTTGCCATGCACCTGAGCAGCAGCCGTGTTTGGGGTCCTTTGGAGAGTCAGCCAGCAACCTCTCCGTGGCGTCCCCGCTCTCCACTAGCAGAGCGGTGAACGGAGTGACAAACTGATGCTCCACAGCCAGACTCATGATCCGCTGGGTGATCTTCCTTTTTTTGACAGCTGTTGTAGCCAGAGACCTGGAGGGGAGCCACACCGCAGCTGTCAAAAACTAACAGTTCCACAAATGTGCTGTTTTCTTTAAGGATATTTATACAGAAATCATGTTTTCTTTCAGGGGTTTGACTCTGCTTGTAATAGAGGCTGACATTACTTGGTGTTATATTCCAAATGATATTTCCAAGTTAAGATTAGATTTTGCAATAATGATCAACCAGACATGTCTCCTATGTATAAAGAAATGAAGCGACTGGTCACCAGCCTCTCACCTTTCACCGATCAGCTGTTTAATGGTAAGGTAAGCCCACATCTGGCGGGCAAAGCCAGTGAAGGAGTGCTGCTGCTTGGCCAGCTCTGCATCCAGCTCTGTGGTGTCGGCGTCTGTCTCCAAAGTGATGTCCAGGCGCGCCTGCAGGACAAAATGTACCACGGGGTACTGGTAGTAAAGCTTTGTTCCTTCATGTTCCCTACTACTCCGGCTACTACTATATAAAAATATAGTGATTTTTATAGTAGGCTATAAATTTGTCTTTTCACCACAGATCCCTTTAGATTCATGATGGATTACTGAATGGGAATGTAAGCATGTTAGGTGTGTGACTGGGTGTGTTGCACTCACAGCAGATCCCATGGTGAAGCTGGTCAGCGTGTTGCTCTCAGACGGCAGCACCTTCCCAGCCACCACCAGCTCAGAGCCGCTGAAAAATTTATCAAAGCGATTCTGGGTGACTTCTGCAACTGAGTCCGTTTGGAATTGAACAGCGATTTTCCTCAACAGAGGAGAGGAAACCTGGCTGTAAAACGCCTGTGGAGAGAGAGAAGAGGTGATAACCAATAGTTTTGATGGTTAAACGGTCCATCATTTTCTGCATCCAACAAAAGAGCTAGATTTTATCTTACAGGAAAAATCTGTTCTTTATTTGTACTGTGATTGGCACACCTTTCCATTACCACACTGAGTCTCAGGTAATAGTTTCCCAGTGAGTGGGAGTAAGATGCCTAAAGATTAGATGCTTGAAGTAAAGGAATGTTTTGGACTTACCTTTTGTTTTGGAAAAAAGGTAAGTGAGAGTGAGAGTTGGACAGTTTTTTTGTGTTTCCTTGCCGTACCCGTAGCTGCTCTGCTGCGTCGTGGTTGGCGTAGATCCTCTGAGCCATCCCCCTGTTCTCCATGGCGATACGTTCCAGGAAATCATAGTCCACGTCGAAGCCGATGCCGAGTGAGAAGAGCGAAAACTCCTCCCTCATCACTCGCTTTACATTCTTCTGGATGGCACTGAGCTTGATCTCACCTGCAGAAAATTTCCATCTAAAACTTCTTCACACATTAAAGGCTTTAGAATCACCAATGCCTAAAATCCTGGTATTAAAACACTATACCAGTGTTTCTATAACCCCTTCTTAACCACATACATTGGATGAGAAAATGCAAACTTGTCTGCAGTAGCGCTGACTAGTTTATGTCTTTGGTCACATTAAGGGCTGAAAAATGAAGCCAATGCAGAATTTGCAAAAACATTTTTTTTTTTTTAAATAGCCATTTGGGGGTGGCTCCATTTCTGGCATGATCTCATTGAGTGACAACTGGGAGTCAACACAGGTTACTAGCTGCCTGCAAAGTTTCACCTGAACTAACCTGAGCCTTTCAACCATGTTTGTGCTGCTGCTGTGCAGTGAAATGGTTTGTTGGCTAACTGTACCAACAGATCATCCTAGAAGTCTGTCCTTCAACT
>VOQK01018127.1:22269-56935 GCA_015052645.1 Benitochromis conjunctus
TTTATTTTCTTTTTTCTTTTTTTCTTTTTTTTTTTTTTTTCTGTTAAGCGAATTACATGTCTGTTGACAAGGTTTTGCTTGTAGAAAAACAATAACGCAATCCTGGTAGCAGCCATTTCTTTTTCCAGCGAAGGTTTAAAATGACGTAAGTCCAAGTGGAGGCTTACCTTTTCTGATGTACCGTGAATGCAGCATTAGTGAAAAAAATTCAACCAGTCTGTTTAATAATATTGTTAAACAATGAGTGTATTTAATTAATAAATATTGGTACAGTGTTATACATTTTCACACACTCTCATCTATTCATTTGTAACTGTTATCATTTTTCTATCTGCCTTTTTCAGTGAGCAAAAAAGAAATCGAAGACATTGTAAAGCTGAGGGTTTCAAATACCTACCTCTTCTCTGGAAAGAGAAACACTTCTATGTGGGCATGGAGGTATGTCCTCAGACATTGAAAAATGGCAACTATGTAGATTTAGGAACCAGAAATACTTAAAAAAAAAAAGAAGTTACCTTTGCCTCTTACTACTACCACAAGACCTACTATGTTTTCAGGACCATTTTGAAACATATGGGCTTGCACCGTAAGATGACCCATCATCAAGCATCTAAAAAATGGGAAAACATGAAGAAGAGATACAAGGTACACTTTTCTTTTCATTTGGGGAAATAAAGCATTTTGACAAAGCTCTCACTTTACTTCTTGCCCTCTTTCTGTCTCCTCAGGAGCTAAAGAATCCCCCAGAAGGAGTGGAAGTGTTTCCTGATGTATGGCCTTTTTTCTCCTTGATGGACGACGCAATGGCAGGTCGGCTGGAGGGCAGCGCCCCTATTCTCAAGGCCTTCCCCCACAACAAAGACAATGGGGATTTCTTGATCAAACCCAAAAAGAAGAAGTTAGCTGCAATGGTAAAGTCTTCTATTGTTCCTGCTCCAACTGAGATTGAAATTTCACTTAATGGAATTGAAGATGGGGAGGTGGTGGCTGCACAGGAGGGACCCCAGGATATAGACTGCATCTTACAAGAGGTGGAGGACGAGAGAAGGACGACGTGCAGTGAGCAACAGGTGGTGGAAAGGGAGAAAGAGGTGGTGGAAAGGGAGAAAGAGGTGATGGAACGGGAGCGTCTGGTGCTGCAGAGGGAGAGAGCAGTGCTGGACAGGGAGATTGCCGTTTTGGATCGAGACCGAGCCGTGCTGGAGAGAGAGAGGGCGGCGCTGGACAGAGAAAAGGCAGTAATGGAGAGGGAGAGGGCGATGGTGGAGAGGGACAGGGACGCCATGCGCAGGGACCGGCTGCGTCTGGAGCGAGAGAAAGCTAGACTGATGAGGCTTTCCGAAGAAAAAGAAGGGTCTGAGGAAGAGGTTACAGAAGAAAGCAGCAGCAACAGCAGCAATGTGAAAGACTCAGACGATATGGACAGGAAACAGAGGCTGATTAGTTTGTTTGAGAAGCTTATTGACAATTTTTGAGAAAATCCTTGTAGTTGCAGCTCTAAAATCCTTGCATACACTGGCTTGATCTGCAAAAATCCCCCCTCCTTTTTTTTTTGTTGGCACATTTCTGAGCAGTTCCCAAATCTCATTTGTCCTCATTAAATTAAAAATTCACATCAATACTTCACCTACTAGTTATCAATAAAAACGTTGAGCCACTCCTAGTTTGGAGAGGTCTTCAAAATGACTTTATTCACTTGTGGTTATTCCATACAGAGCACACAATAGCAACCTGTTAGCATTTTTCTTTACCCCACCCACAATCAAAATCAACAGTTTCCCCCCCATATTAAACATTAGTGTCTTGTTGACTGACTCTACACATCAGAGTCATTGATTTCCGCTATTGTGCATGGTTAAAACATCACTTTTTTTGTAGTGTGATATACCGAAAAATTGCAGTTCAGTAAAAAAACAAAAAACACCTTTTTTCATGATCAGAATATATATTTTTTTATATTACAGTACAGACTTTACAACCACTGAGTGTGTTTAAATGCACATTTTATTGCATTAGATACTGAATTGACTTTTTATCAAGCTCCAGCTTTGATAACTATATTCTAGTATACATTGCCGAAAGTTATTAGATTTATTATTAATAACATTATATTTTTTTTTACAAAACAAATACATTTTAAGAATGTTGTCTTTTTTTTGTGTGCCAATTTGTGAAAACAAACACATACATGACATTTGAGGGCTTTTAATAGATTTGTTTTTCTGTAAATACTGCCTGTTGTTCACTTTTAATAAAGTTGTGGGACAGTTCTGCTTTTGACAAAGTTCCTGTATGTGTGTGTGTGTATATGGATATGAGTATCCATATCTTTTGGCGTGTACGTGTGCTGTTGTGTGCATAAATATCCGAACAACGGGATGAAGATGGAGTAGAGCAGTGAATATGTGCTTGATAAGCAGAATTACACTCACTTTCAGGCTGATAATGAATCTGAATGGTGTGATATCCAGCAGCATGTATGACAGTTTATTGGTAAGGCACTGTTGTAAATGATAGTTTGGATCGACGAGTGAATGAATCGTATGTGGGCTGTTAATATGTACAAATATGTGTGCATGTGGTTGTACTTGTGTGGTTAAATGAGATCCCCGATGGGTATACGGGGCAGGCAGATGTATGCCTGTGGGGTTCTGCTGAGGTTGATGGGGTTGCCGTCCAGACGGATGTCCTCCAGTGCTCTCCTGATGTAGCTGAAGTCTTGGAGGTTGCAGAACGTGTCCTCGTGCATCATTTGAATATTGTTACGCTGAAACAGATGGAAGAACATAACTAAGATAAAATCTCTATGCATATTAAAGCTAACAATTATAAGAAACATAAGAGAAATAGAATTAAAAATAGAAATGACAGCATAATGTTAGAGTAAGTTTTGGTGGTGTTAGTACTAGTTTAGTAAGAGTGTTAACTTTTTCAAAATGTCATGCAGATTAAAAAGCTTAGCTATAAACTTTACGTTGTATTTATTGTATAGCTGATAACACTAATAATAATAATAATACTACATTTAAATTCTAATTTAATATCTTCTGATACTTACAACAGAATCTAAATTACAGACATGATAAAAGAGACCACGCCGTCTGTCAGTTCTGTTTTATATAATCAGGACGTTAAAAAAAAAAAAAAAAATATATATATCAGGTCCTAAAATAATTTAAATATTACTTGAAATGAACAACAAGAGCATGAACAAAGTCAAAATGCAGAAGCAGCGTTTTAAAGCACCGAATTAGATAAGAGGAAGAGGAAGGATGTATGGATTTTTCGGTTTGGCCAGAAGATATACCTGTAGGTGCAGAGACCGCAGGCTGTCTGCTAGAGGCACTGGGATATAATCAATGTGGTTGTCTGTTAGGTACAGGTACAGCAGGCCAGTCATATCCTGTTTAATGTAAGGAAAGTTAATCATTAATGGCATAGATCCTTTGTGAAATACATTTTAAGGCACTAATGACAATACTAGATTTCAAAGACTGGCTTAACATTAGGATTTTACTAATTTAGTTGTACTCTTATCCTGCTTTTATTCCATTTCCATCCAAAAACACAGTCTCCTGCATTCAGCTGAGATAATACACGTGTGGCCGACCAACTATTGCTGCTTCCAAATCACTAAAAAAAAGTTATTTTCATTTCTTGCATTGCCTTATTATGTCAGTCGTCAGCAAATACACACAGTTTTGCTTGATATGTGTGAGTCCAACTGTAAGTAAAGGAGGTGTACGTACTTTGAATGCCTCTTTGTGAATACCCTTTGAGCCAATGTTATTGTGGCTGGCATCAATCAGGGTCATAGTCTCTGGGAAAGATGGCAGCTGGGAGATGTGATTTTCTCGAATCACCACCTCCTCCAGTTCAGGCAGACCCATAAAAGCTCTGTCTTCAATGGATGTTAACTCGTTGTGGGTCAGGTCAATCCTCTTCAGTTTGTCTGAAGGAAGGAGAGAAAACACATCAGAAGAAAATTAAGCTTGCATTTAAGTTTGCATTTGGTTCTGAACGAACACTGATTATTTTTATTCAAAATGGAAACATACTCATTGAAGCAAAGTCAGACTTGTTGATCTTCTTGATTCTGTTGTAGCGAGCATAGAAGTGAGTGGTGTCTTTGGGGAGAGGTGGCACACTATCCAGATTCAAGTCATCGCAGTAGACTGAACCACCAAGGCATGTGCACAGCAAGCAAATGGGCATACCTGGAATACGTGGAAGTACAAGAATAGGGAAAACAGGAAAAGGAAGACATGCCGTAGTAGCTTGTTAAAAATTCCCAAATCCTCAAAAAACCATTGTAATCCACAGATCAAAGTTAATACAATCAGGGCCAAGCACACCGGAACTTTCCAGAAAAAGTCCAAAGGGGAAACAGGTTTTATATCACATTCTGATCTCTTCTGTACTGACCTCGTCTGTCAACCACAGGCTCTTCAGGCTTTTCTGGCTCATCAGGCTCACTGGGCTCTGGCAGCTCAGAGCTCACTGACCCTTCTACAGTGCTAGCAGCCTCTTGAGGGCTTTGTGTTGTAGGTGGAAGCAGCCTCTCCTCTTGTTAGAGACAAGATTAGGTGTTAAAAATAAAGGTTAGATCACAGACATGGGACAAGACATCTGGCAAACAGTAGCCCACGGTTTGCCGCAGTGTTTTAGCAGTGTTAAGAGTTTATGACATTTAAATGACGAATGAAAATAAGACTCCGATGTTAAAAACATGAAATATGATTTGCCAAGTGGTCGCAAACAGTGTGGCTGTTAGTAAAGAACAAAACAAAAGAAGCAGGTTCAGATGGCTTTTATGGTGGGATACTAAGCTACGAATGAAAGAGTGTTTACGGTAAGCCACAGGAAGTATTTTAACTATTTGTCCAAAGCCCGGATTTTCCCATTCTGCACAACTGTGCCCATTTTTTTTTCTTCTTTTTGCCAGATTGTCTCCTTTAACCTAGGTTTGTGTGAACCATGAACATCTTTTATTAAAGTAAACTTTTATATCCTTCTTGTTTTTGTTCTGCTTTGGGGGGGGGCCTTCATAATTATCCCTTTCCTAAAAACAATGCTGATAATGTGAGACATAGCCTTCAGTATCTACATTGCCCATCTTCCCCAAGTCTAGATTTGGTACTGACCTTGATAAGTGGTGGGGAGCAGAGTTACAGGGACCTCAGTTTCTCCAGATGCAGAGATGCTAGAAATCCCAGAGATTCCGGAGACTTCTCCAGAAACTCCATCATCTCCTGAAACCTCTGGGATTCCTGAGAACTCCCCAGAAATACCTAGTGTCTCCTGGGCGGTAATGTCTGGAGTGATCGGCAGCTCCTCCTCTTGTTAGAGCCAATGTTTGGTGTTAGGAGTGGTGACGTTGGGAGGTGAAAGGTAAGATGGACAATGAATCAACCCATTAACCAATCAATCACTCTTGAGAGATAAAATGTTAGAAAGAAAGTAATTATGAGTAAAACAAATCCAGTAGCACAAATAATTAAGAACGACATTTAACTACATTAAAAAGCAAAGCAGTTAAATGGAATTTAAGACAGTTAACATAAATCCCACAAAGAATGACAGGTTAGGTACTAATACTGTGTAACAATACTAACCTCCAGATATAAATGTTATCCTTTGGTCCCCGGATTCAACAAAGTCCCCAGAAACCCCAGATATTCCAGAATCCCCTGAGATCAAAAGATCTCCGGATACCTCAAAGCCAGACTGGTCTCCTGACCCTCCAGAACCCAAATGGAGTTCAGTGGAAATCCCAGGGCCTCCAGAGGCAAAATCGGCCGAGACTCCGATAGCAGATCCCATGAGATCTCCGGATCCCAAGAGATCCCCAGATATCAAGAGACTGTCAGATAGCAATGACTGGCTGGATTCTCCTGAGATGTGGAGCTCCATTGAGGTTTCGGAGATCAGCACAATGTCTCCAGAGCCTCCAGAGGCGCTAGAGACCAGAATCTCTCCTGAGCCTCCAGACCCCAAAGCTCCAGAAGCTCCAGAAGCCCCAGAAGCTCCAGAAGCCTCAGAAGCTCCAGAGGCTCCAGAAGCTCCAGAGGCTCCAGAGGCCCCAGACTCTACAGAGATCCAGATATCCTGAATGATACGAGGTCTATCAGTGGGTGTCAGACGAAGCTCCACCTCTTGTTAGAGACAAGATTAGGTATTAATGAACAGATAGATGAGATTAACACAGTTCATAATGATGATTAGATGCAATAGTAGATGACAAATGGGCACATTTAACCACTGACTGCAAGTTAAATGGATGACATGCACGTTGAACTGATTATCACAGGTAGACGATGAAGATGATGTGTTTCGAGGACAGATTAGTGCTTTCTTTCTGAGTAATGCTGCTTTCACACATCCAACGGCCCAACTTGTCCAATGGTGGACAAGGCCCTTTCTCTTTCATATTTAATGAACTTAATCATGAAGTAGTTATATGATAAAGACTTTTGCTCCTTTTTTCAGACCTTTCTGTGTGTCTGGGCCCATGAGCACCCCAGATCCTCCCGAACCCTGAGGGACTAGCTGGGGTTTTAGAGGCAACTCTTCTTCTTCCTCCGGCTGCTCCACTTCATTCTGTGTTTCCAGTGAGCCCTCATATTCAAGTGGGAGCAGTGTTCCAATCTCTATCTGAGGGAAAGACAACAGCAGTGAGTTTAAAATATATGAGAACTGCATTTTAAAGTAAACATCATAAACGATTAAATAATGCATTAAAAAGGTTACATTTTTTAGGGCTGTCAGCGTTAACGCCGCCAAAATGGTAAATCCCCGTTAACGAGTTAACACAGCTTAATCCATGTGAGGGGTTACTCAGCGTTAACCCGGTAATGCGATTAACAATTAACCCATCTGGAGCGCAGACTGACTCAAAATCCTGACTGAAATGTCTCTGTCAACGCATTTCAGGCAGTTTGTCCATTTTGCGCTCCAGACGGGTTGAGCGGATTAAAAGTTTAGCTGCGTTAGTGCTGTATTAACGCGTTAACGTTGACATCACTAATTTGACAGACTTTAATGTTAACCAAAACTTATGGCACTTCAAAGACATGGGGACAAAACTGCGTACAGTGCTGTGGGACTTTTTTTCCCCTTCAGTTTTGCCTCTGTAAATAGCAGAAAGTTTACATTAACTGTGCAGGAATTTTTCAGTCATCTTGTTCATAGTTATGTAATTGGCAGAACACACATCATTTTAAATTTAAGGATTGTTTCAAATGCCCGGATGAAAAAAATTATCTGTAGTTTCCTCCCTTGAGATGCTCTACATGCCCTTTTGTTTTTTTAGCAACTTTTAGTTGCTGCTTGTTTGTGGGTTTGTCTGCACTAATTTTTGTATTTAATAACTGAAACGCACACCGTGTTTGGTTGAAATAAGGTGACTGACCTGGCCATTGAAAAATATCCCATTTCTTTCCCTCAGCAAACTCTTGGTTTGAGTTATGCTTTGAGGCTTCGTCTATTTTAAAGAATTGTCTAACCAGTTTTGTGGGATTTGTCCGAATATGAGCACTGAGTATGGCCCTTTACGTCTCACAATTCATCCTGCTACTATTAGCAGTCACATCCTCAATAAAAACCAGCGGCCCCTGGCATAAGATTGCCTCTGCCATGTTTAAAAGATAATGTGGTAATATTTGGATCATGAGCTATTTCTCTCTTTCTTGATAATGTTTATTTTTCTACTTAATTTGTCACTTGTCAGTTAATTTTCTAATTGTTTCCAAGCTTAGCCTATGAAAACTATGCATAAAAAGAGCTGTAATTCATAAAATGTTAATGCAATTTTTTTCTAAAACCTACTGAAATGAAGCTGAAAATGTCTGGACTGCAATCACATATTGGCTTTTTTTTTTTAAAAACTCCACTGTGACTGTGGCAAAACACAGTATAGTGGCAAAACTACAACTGCTGTGGACAAATCATGGACCTAACTGTATCTGGCATTTTAGCATTCAAAATATGCCTCATCACTGGCGATGTGTAAACACTGCTCTGTTTACTATCTCAGCATTCATATTTTTCCCAGTTACTTTCACACTTAGTATTCCTGTGCTAAGCTCAGAGTCAGTGCACAGGTACATGATAATTGCTGTTTGTTTGCCTGCTCGTTAACAAGACTGTGCAAAGGCAGCAACGCCGAATTCTGTTAAACTTAGGGGAGAGGTTGAGCATAGACAACAAAAAGATCAAAAAATTTAAGAAAACACACCAACAATGATCTCCATAAACAGGAAAGTATTTTTGATTAAAGGCGACGGCTTACATTTATAACCCTAAATTTTAACCACTAGATGGCAGCAAATTGTGCTGAATAAACTATCCACTAAATAATAATAAACTATCTACAGAGAGTGTGCTATCTATCTAGTTCAGATTCATAAAAAAACCCCCAAAAAACATCCAGTGCCGTCCAGTGTGTCAATTGTAAAATAACTTTTCCTCAGACTTTATAGAGATTCAGTCAAGAACCCTGTTTTATATCTGCTATAAAGTGACCAGTAATGCAGCAACACCAAATCACAGTAAATATTACAATAATTTCTTTCTACCGTAAAAAGGCACTGCATATTTTACATAATCCAACACACTGGGCAACTTAAAGACTGTAACAGGAACATGCAGGGACAACTCTGAAAGTCAGCGGTTTCACAATGCCAAATAAGTTCATAAAGCAAGACTTAGCACCTTTGTTGATCTAACAGGCAATTTTAACTGGGGAAATTATAAAAATGAGACAGCTCTGCCAAACCAAGAAACCTTTAAAGCTGTGCCTTTTGGTTCCTTCATTAAAGGCTTCGAGTATATCCATTAGCTATTTTAATCATATTTACAGTCTTTGCAGTTGCTCTTCTGACAGCTCATCAAACCTGCAGTTCTATCCTTCTCCAGATGAGGGCAGTGAACTCCCACACACTTCACACAGGTAGTACCTGACACTGTATAACGCCCCTCAATGCTGAGTCAATCCTCCAAAAAGGGAATGGTCCTTGTGGAACCAAGACTCACATGGTAGCTGCACAGATCCATTTCTCAGCCTTTTTATTTAGTTTTAACCAAAGTAATCAGATATCAATAAGCTAAGCGGCATCAAAGGAAATATGTCAAGTGAATGCAGTCCAAGTAAGCAGAACAATCAACTACCTGAAATGTAACTGAAGGGAAAAGGCTTGTACCAGTGAAAAGCCATTCATCAATATGTTTAACATTTTAAAGCTTGCCTGAGAAAAAGCTGAGGATACAACAACAAAGTAGGCCTTTGAAACGTCTTGCACTGAGATATCTCATTGCAGTTCTCCCCTCCCCCTTTCCCAAACTTATACACCCGAGGGGAAAGAGGGGGCAACAAAAAGACACTGAAAAAGTTTCTGAAATCCTGGATTTTTGGGAATACAGGATGTGAGAGGAGAAACGTGGAGCATGAAGCCAAAACCAAAACGTATAAAATTACTGACCAAGCCAAAACTAAGATTATTACTGTTATATGCACAGTATAGTGTATGCGCATATATTCATAGGCAAGTAAATGATGTTTAAGAGTGAGGTGAAATCTTTCCAAACATATTTCACATATGTCCTCCAGCTTATCAACACAAAACAAGTGAGCAGTTACAAAAGTATTAAACACCCCATAGACACCAGCCATAGGCTCATAGTCGAATGGGGTGCAGCATGTATAATGTTAAGTCTTTAGTCCTTCGAAACGCCATGTGATTTAAACTCGCCTAAATTCTTGCTGAGCGAGAATGATAGCACACTGTTCACATGCAGAATTTCTATTAAAGGGGCAGAGTCACATTCTGGGAAATTGGATTATTGAGAGCTAAGAGCTTAGAGCTTAGATAATACCCCATCTTAGTTACACTTTTTGAATCAATCATATATCATATAATTACTTCTAGAGTGCAGGTTGGTAAAACTGTGCTACTTTTGGACAGGGCTATGCTATCTATCTCTCCTCCGATTCTCATCTTTGCCCGAACAAGCTGCTGGGAGTACCACATAGACTGTATATTAAAGATGGACACAGGGTCTGCATCTGAAACACGGAGGGAACACAGGTTGTGCAAGGGAGTGCATTCAAAAGTTCAATTAAACCTGCTTTGTTTCTAATGGCCAGCAGGGGTCAAACCTCTGGCTGCTAAAAGAGGTCTGATTGTTTAGACGTCAATGAGAAAATGTTGCTCACTTAATTTAGCATTTCACTGATGACATTTCTAATTAATTTCTGGTTTCAGCGTCTTGTTTTAAGTCATTAATCAACATCACTGCATAACATTTTTTGTCAAAATCTGGGTTATCATCTTAACATTTTGATGTAACAACTTAAAATTTCAAGTTATTTTCTCCTGGGTTTAAGTCAGCAGAAATGTCAGAATTTTGAATGAATGTTTCATGGTTTCAAAAATAGCCAAAAAAGCTTAAATCGGTTAGGTTTCACTTTGAGAGGACATATATTAGCCTGGCATTGGTCTTTTTACCTAACTTCCTACATGAAAGCAATAAGTCATATTTTCTCTACACTCTTAACAATCATATTTAATGTACCATTGTCAAAAACACACATCCAGCCTCTGGACAGTGACAAAAAAATAAATACAAGCTTTAATTAAGTCAACCATCTGGCTACTAAGATGTTATAAAACTCAAGAGAAAATAGATAAGAGGCAGAGTGAAGATCACGGCAAAACTAATGCGCCTGCATGAATCCAAAGTTGGTGATTAAAGCACGTCCAGAGTATTTGAATGCAGCAGACTGAACAAGATTGGCTTGGATAACAAAGTAGATGAGCCTTTACGTCTCTCAAAAGAGACAAGCCCCGAGGAGAAAGGAGAGAAATACCAAACGAAAGCTGGCCGTGGAAAGTAAAGACTCAGCATTCCAGAGGCATGGAGCTCATCGTCGCTCCACTTCTCCCATGAGATCTGATGTTTGTGTGAAAAATACAAAAACCTCTCCTAAATCTTCACTCTTCATAGAAGAGCACTCTCTCAGATGATCTGCCCTCTCAACAAAACTAAACGAGAGACCCTTCAAAACTGCAATTATGAGTCAAACCCTTATGTTTATTCAGTGTGGACCACATGAAAAAAGATTCTAGTTACTCTAAATGCAATTTGTACTGCTTCCTACTTCTTCTTCCTACTCGCTCAGACTCCCACAAAAAACGCAGATATTATCAAAGCCATTCTCTTACAACACATGATAACATTCTCATACCCAGCAGCTCCGTATGTAACTCTCAGCTGTAAAACTACACATAAAATACCCCAGTGAAGTTGATTAAGGCTAAAAAGCTTGGGTGGGACTAGTTTCTGTGGAGGTGGATGACAAAAATCAGCTTTTCATAAGCTGGTTTGTGGAGCAGACCTTAGATAAGAGCAGTTTTGTGAGTGCAATTCACATCAGGTTTGACTTAAGTCGCTGGCTCAGAGGGAGCCAGCTGAAAAACTGATGTCATTTTGACATTGCCTTGGACTAATTTCCTTGCCACAAAGAACAATAAATTGACATGAGTTTTGGCTATAGCTTTCAATCCCACTGTGTCTGCAAGGCTTGCCACATCACTCTCAGCTTGAGCTGTGATGTGAGATTTGAAGGGCACGGCTTGAATTTATTTCTTTCCTTTGTAGCCTTTACCGATCTGCATTCATCTTTAATAAAAGCTGCTGTCCCGCATAGAAACTTCACTGCTTTTAGTAAAAGATTCCAGCTGTCTAGCTTCCAGTCGACTAACATGCACCTGCGAAATCTATATGAAGATCTGTTGGAAGCAGATAAAGCTTCAGCTGTGTTTGCCCTTTCCCTCTACCTGTTACTTACATGTATCTGCTTGAAAAGGCAAACATAAAACAAGGTTGAAATCAGCTTTTGGGAAATATATTTACACAATAAGCAAAACAGTCGATGGCTTAAAGTGCATCAGGTGCAGTTGGACATCAGTAGTATGGAAGTAAAACTGGTTGCTGCAATGTCTAAAATTATTTTGGACACATAAATCTGGAAAACATTTAGCTTCCAAGTAGCCTGGGCAGCAGCCGGTTCCCTCTCTGCTCAGTGAACCTGGTGACCTCAAATCAAATTGTCCCAGCAACCTTTATACTTTAAAATATCATCTGTCTGTCATGTTGACGTGATATTATTTGATTCATACTTTCCGTCTATCTTCTCAAGTTTTTTCAGTAATCAATCAACATAAAATTTGTTGCACGATCTTTACACACAGACTAGAGGACATGTGTCTTCTAAGTGTTTTTGAGTATCGGCTATAAATTCAACAGACCACATGCAAAAATGAAATAAATTCTATGTATGTGAAAATTCCTTTTGTTAAAATAGTTATAGTGGTTAGTTATAGGGTTTAAAAGCCCAAAACATAAAATTTCTCCTGCATAAAGTCAAAAAAGAAATGGTGTTTCTTACCTGAGGCTCACCAATCGTCAGGACATCCTCATAGTCACTCTCCAAATTGAAATTGTCATCATAGTTAGTGCTACCATATGTATCTAAGTGTGCTTGACGAGAAAGTCTGGGGCTGGCCACCGCCGCTTTGAGGACGAAGAGTCCGAACACAAGCCGCACAAGCATCCTCATGGTCCACCTTGACAAGGGCAGAGAATTGTAAAGTCAGCGGGGAAAGTGTTATTAAATGGTCTTACAGATGTAGGTGAAGTACAGCACATTACAGGGAAATTAAACACTCACAAGGTGACTTTATTCACTTAGTTGTTTATTGTCACTTGCCTCATGCAGCCAAAATGTAAAAAAATGACATGAAAAAAGACAAACCTGTTTAAACTGGTTCATTTTTACAGTACAAAGACATCTGTTGTGAGTAATGTGGATATGGTATGTACTAAAATATAGTTCCATATGCTGTCGGTGCGCAGCAGAGCATGCCTTTGAACCTGACTCCACAACCAGTTCATGATACTGGAAGGATAACCAGTCTACAGTGCTGCACAGCAAAGCTTGACTTTGGGTTCCATCTGTAAGGTCAATGAATTCATTATCATGGTGCAGACAGCTCACGGGATCAAAATATGAGGGCCTCCTGCTTTGCTTTAGCCAGAGGCTTTCTGTTCCACGGAGCAACCATCTTGGCTTAAATCAGTACTCTTCTGTGGTATGTCAAAGGTCAAAAGTCAGAGTTGATCTGATAATGAACCAGGAGAGGATTTTGTTTAGTCTCATTAAGGCTAAAGAATTTTAGAAATTCACTTTCAGCCTGTGGTATTTATGGTTGAAGTAAAGATTTGGGGGATATTTTAATCGTATAATGGGATGCTTTAAAAGTGGAAAATCAAAATTAGTATGTATAATTTTCACCATATGGCCCTGGCCTAGATACTCTAGCTGCTGTTCAGAATCTTCCTGATTTCCTTAGATGCACAGATCTACTTAGTTCACCGAGGTTGGTCAGTTCTTAAGTATTATTCTAAAGTGGGAAGCACTAATAAGATTAACATATGTTAATTGGTGCTTAATTAGCTGGCACCACAGACTGTGGGCTTACGACTTTAATCGTTTGTCAGTATGCTAGTGTGTCAGTGTTCGAAAAACACTAATAGCAGGTGTAGTCACACTGCAACTGATAGACTTTTACAGATTAAAGAGTCCTGTAGGCCAGGACAGAGAAATGGAGAGCAAGGGAAGAGAAGAAGAAGAGTTTGACGAAGAGAGTAGACAAGATGTTGGCCCTCAGGGTTAGATGGAGAGAGCGAGGAAAGGACTGAGTGGAAGAGAGCAGCATGAGAGCAACATAAGTGAGGGAGATGCAGAGAGAGAGAGAGCGAGAGAGAGAGAGAGAGAGAGAGAGCGAGACAGGTTTCTAAGCTGACTCGACCCCTCACCCTTCACAGAGAGCCTTTATGAGGCCCAGTCGCTGCCTGTCTCAGCACTCAAACTCCAAATTCCACCGAGGTTTGTGGACAGGATGGCAGCGAGTTACAGCTGCAAGGAAAAGCTTCATTCAGCAGCAACGGGCACTCACATACACACACGTTTATACACACACATGCACGTTCGTGCACACGCTTGGAAAGACGCAATCCTCTCACAGATGCACACTCTGTTTTAACACACCTATCTTTCAGAGAGAGAAAACTGAGAAACCTCTGCTGCTACTATTTTGGGACGAGGACAGATATAAAACCAAGAAACCAGCTTCCCAGGTTATTTAAGTCATGAATCTAACCTTGTCAGTATGAGAGGGACAGAGTTAATATGCAAATCAGTCTCTTCGTTGTCCCTCCAACATCAACTTAGTGCATTCTGCTGAGATAACTTGATCTGACTGGTTATCATTGCTATTTAAACAGACCGCTCGTCATGGAGCTACGCAATCCAGAACAGCTAGACTGAAAGAACTATACTAAAGACAGAGGTGTGCTTTTGTGCAGGCCATCACAGTGTACAGTGTGTGGAAACTGTATGTATGTAAGACTGGAGCCTCCAGACTATTTCTCTGTTATGCTTGGCTTTGCATTGGACATTCCTGATATTCGGTGATTCTGCTTTTCCCCCTCAAAACCCACAAGCAAATATGTGATGCCCACTTGGCTGTGGGGGTGCAAAACGATCTGGGGTATTTGGACTGCAAGAGGGTTTAATATATATTGAAAAAAATCCTCTATCAAAGCAGGTGACTAGGCGGTAAGAAAAGTATGGTACGCACTTGGACTTATTCTTTGAGGGAGAATATTTGCAGAAAGCTTTCAATTAAGATTCTCAGCAAACAAGATGTTTTCTGCAGAAGTTGAGCAAAAGATGTTATAAAAATTAGTCTTTGCTACCCAGGTTGCTATTTATACACTTTTTCATGAACACCTGTTGTCATTTCACAGACTAAGGTCATTTTTCACAAATATATACGCTACAGGAATATGTGATGACATTTGAAGAAACAATGAAAAATCAAAACCTTTAAATTTGATACTGTGAAACACCTGTCTGACACACCTGAAAAACATGTATAACATTACTGACCCCCCCCCAAAATCACTTAGAAAAGGCAAAGAATATGAATGGCACCCACATATCTTCAAAAGTAAACCCAGGAGAGAAATTAAAGCTGCTGGCACACCATCTAATTTGTGTTGTAGCTCCTTTTTAAAACCCTGAATAGGAGTGTTTTTGGAGGGGTTAGCTGAGCAACTCTTCCTTACTAATCCTCTGCCCCAAAGAGCCATTCAATCAGCAAGATGAAGATAGCACCAAAAAGTCTTACCTCAGTCTCCTGCTTTCCCGAATGGTCCCGCCAGCTGTGATGGAGATGCTGAGGGCTCCGGGATTTGGCCAATGGTGAGAGGTCGCACAGGGTGCCTTGAAGAGGGAGGGTGCGTGTGTGAAGTGTGTGAAAGGTGTGTGTGTGTGAATTTGACAAGTGTGTAGATGTGTGTGTATGTATAGGTCTGTGCGCTCTGGCAGACCTGAGTGCCCTGCCGCTTATGTGTGAAGGTAGGCACTGAGACTGATTGGACCAGAGCAGATTGCTTTTGGTCACTCAGAGTGCACCCACCCCACACTGTACAACCACATGCACAACCCCTCTCAAACATTACACACACACTATACACACACACACACACGCACACATCAGACACAAAGAAACAGAGAGTAAAGGCCTACCACTGGCAAAATATCCGGTTATCCCTTTTAAGAATATGCATTATTTTTCTAAGAAGGTGGTTCAGTCAGACTGAAATATTTCCCCGTGTTTTTCTCAGGTGTAACTCTGGCATGTGTTGCTTTCATGTATGAGGGGAGATCGACGGGGACCTTATACACAATGAGACCTCTGTAAGAAGCCCCTGTTAGCATAGTGCTGAGAGGAAGTCCCTGATTTAAGGAAGGCCTCTGTCCTCCTTTTGGGTTGAAGCAAATTTCTCTTTGCACCATCAGCTGCTCAGTGGTCTGCTTTAACTACAAGCCTGATTTTAGTTGTAGGAGAACTACGGATGTCTTAACCGATGGAAAATATTCTGATCTGGGTTCAGACCCCCAAGGCAAGTGATTCTTCTTCAGTCCTGTGCAGATGTAGATTTAAGGAGATTCTACAGACATGCATAGACAGCCTGGCTCATTGAATGTCCCTTATTATAACAAATTTGGGACACATACACAGATGCAAACACAGATAGACAGTTAGCATTATATGGCCACGGTTTTGTCTGAACCTGTCCACTTCTCAGGAGGTAGCTCTAGACCTTATGATGAATGAGAGGCAAACCTCTAACCTGCCATATATGCTGGGATTTTATATCCAGAGCTTTTGTTCTGCCAAGCACCCTTTAGAGGAAAGAACACAATGAACTTTTACCCAAAATATCATACCTGAGACAATGATTTAGGGGTACACAGGGAGCATGGGACAGTACCCTAAAAAGTGTTGAAGTTGCTCTCCTGTCAGAACATTTATGTCAGTGGTTCCCAATCTCTCTCATATGACTTACCCTCAAAGTCCTGTTGGATCCAGGGGTGGGTGAAAAAAGAATTCAAAACTCATTATTTCCTTCTTCCACTTAATGTCTTGCTATAATAATGTGGCTCAGAATGAGGCAAAAGAAACATTTTTTTGTTTTGTTTTTGTCATGATAGCCGACTTAACCTTCCTAGAAAAGACAAATACAAAATGTTTGCAGATGCAGCAATGCATTTACCTCGGAAGATGAATGTTGGAGCTAGGACTGACGTCACTCCAAAGTAGAGCAAATTCTAGTTGTAAAGTTGAAAAAGCAAGAAAATAGCCATTCATCAATCATATAGCATGTTCTGGAGGCTACCACATGGCTATACTTTTGATTGCAAAAAGGCTTCTCTTTGAGTTCATTAACCAATAAGCAAGTCGTTTCACGGTTATACCTGTCCGTTCATGTCACTTTTGGTGTCTTACAATCAAGATGGCGCCAGTAGAAATGTTAAAGGCTGCAAAATTGGACTTCAGATCCCAAAAAGTTGATTCTGTTCATCTGGACGTAGTGTTTTCAGTGGAAGAAACGTTTTTGTCACTCATCCAAGTGATTTCTTTGGTCTCAGCTGACTGCAGGTTTCCTCAAACTTATAAACAGTACATTTGCATAATGACTGAAACTAGCACCACTGAAGGAACAATGGACTGGCAGGTCGGGCTTTTATATCTTTTATACTGTCACTGTTAGTATGCTAACATATTTAGGAGCCTATCTTTACATAGCCCTAGTCTGTGACCTACATGCTAATAAAGTAAAATAAATACAAACTGCAAAATTTATAACTGTACTTTTGCAAATAGCACATCAGTACCTGACATTAATGCTGGAACATTACTCTAACTTCAACTGGATTAAATGCCTAAACCTTTTAGGTCATTAGACTATTTCTCACACCACTTAAATATTTCTACGAGAATTGATAACTATTTGGATTTTGGCCTTTAAAAAAAAAGAAACATTACATATTTTCATGCTAAATTGATTAACTATTTACAGTTGATTTCTCTTGAACAGATGCTGTAGTTTCTTCACACTATCTAGTGTTTAACTTCACTTCGCAAACTCATTGATGGATTTATTAACAACAGGTGCAACTCACTCCAGGTGGCTAGCTGTATCTGGCTCCTCTGAAGGTTATAAATACTAATCATAGTTCCTAAACAGTTTATTTAACAAAGTATAATGATTCCTAAGGTTGGTTATTTTTATTATTTTTACTCATTGCTCACAAGGCCCTTGAATTATTTGATGTTTTAATCACCACATACACTACACAGATAAAATATGTTTGGCCTAAATGTGGCTCACATCTGCAGTTTTCTAATGGCCACAGTCCTTGACTGATTGTGCTGACTATTAAGTTTGACTGGCTCTTTTCAACAACAAGTCCACTTTATACGGGTTACATGTCAAATGTGTTGTGACATCTGGGTCATGTGTGGCTCACACAACATTTGCTAGTGCTGTGGCACAAATGTTTCTCCTATCTGGGTAGATAAATGCACATTTACTTTCTAATGAAAACCATTGCACAGATATATTATTATTACTGTTTCAGGGTTATAGTCATCCATAGTGCTTGATATCATGCTTGATCGTTCTTAGAAGTTTTATTTAAATTGAAGACAATTCAAATGACATCTTATTTAAAATTGTTCAGAAAAAGCATTGACCAAAATTAAAAAGTGTCTTGGTATTGTTATAAAAACAGTTCTCACATTGTTGTGTACAAAACATTAAGGACTGTTGGCCAGGAATATTCACAGGATTCCACTTTTATTCCCCCAGTATTAAATAAAAATAAATTACCTATAGTAAATATGCAAATTTCTAAAACAGAGTAATTTTCTGAAGAAAAGCAAGACCACACACCTATAAGAACACAAGACCAGTTATTTGGCTTCAAGCCCAAAGATATAAAGTAGTCATAGAAAAAAAAAATAAAAGTTATATTTTGACTTTGCATTTAGAAGCTTTAGCTTCTGTTCAATATAGCATAATGACAATTAGTCTCCAAGCTTTTTACATGCCATAAATACATATTGTCCTCCTATTCATGTACAGTTATGCTAAACTGCAGTACGTTTTGGTTCAGAAGTATTCATGCAGCTGTTTACACCTGCATAAGGCACAGCTAGCGGTCAATAGCCGCAATTAAAGCTTCTAATCCATCAGTAGTGTCTTTTAGATCTTATTCAAACTTAACTAAAAAAGGTGTTTCCAAGACACAAAAATAAAATAAATTCATGCCAACTAATGTCAGATACTTTACAAACATGCAAATATGTATGGCTTCATAATTCTCATTTACCAAATCAACTTCAAGGTCAAGTCATCATTTGTGGAAAATAAGAATCGGCCTAAGAAACAAAGTTCGTTTTTCTGTTTAGATGACAATAGACCTAAGGAGACGGAAACACATGATGACATCTCTGGGAATTGGTGGCTGAATTTCATTGCCGTCCAGTCGGAGGTAACGGAGTCGAGGAGCACTTTCATTAAGTGAATCGCCCAGCTCTTCGACAGACACGGGACAGACACTTGAGCCACTTACAGCTGTAAATGGAAAAAAAAAAAGGAAGTTAATGTAATAAGAATGGATAGATTCCAAATGAAAAATACTAAAGAACTTTCCTTTAAGTAACTCCAGCTTAAATTAATTTCTGATTAAGCAGAACAACATACACTAAGTCTTACTTTTGATCTTATTGTGGTCAAGGTGAAGATGCTCAAGGCCTGAGGGAATGAGAGGAACATCAGTCAGCTGGTTGTGGGACAGCTGCAGGTCCAAAATGCTGGAGATGTTAAACACATTTTTGGGGACCCCACTGCTCTCAAGCTTGTTGTGGTTGAGCCTCAGAAATGCCACTTTAGGCAAACCTTTGAAGTAACCAGGTGGGATTTTCTCAATGTTGTTGCCATCAAGGAAAAGCTGGGTGGTGGAAGGTGGTAGCCCAAGAGGCATGCTACTCAGCTGGTTCTTGGCTAAATTGATCTGTACCAGGTTGTTCAAACCCTTTAGGCTGACTTCAGTCACAGCATCATCCATCAGCTTGTTCCCCTGGAGGTCCAGAAGAGTAAGTTTATCCAGGCCGATGAAGACACCTGCAGGGATCTTGGAGATTCGATTGCGAGACAGACGTAAATGCTCCAGGCTGGCTGGCAATTGCGATGGCACTGAAGACAAGAGGTTGTCATCCATGTACAGGTGCACCAGGTGAGTCATTGCACTGAGGACACCTTCTTCCACTCCTTCACTAGTGATTTTATTGTGGTTAAGGTTCAGCCAACGCAGCTGGGTGGCATTCTGAAAGGCATCTGCTGACAGCACTTCGATCATATTGCTCTGCAGATAGAGGTACCATGTGTATGGAGGGATTTTAGGGATATTCTTCAAGCTTTTATTGTCACAGTAGACAGCACGAGGGAAGTTCGGTGGGCAGCGACACTCTTTAGGGCAGGCTTGAATCTGGGCAATATATTCCTCGTAAGGCATGTCCTGGCTGACAGTTAGCCCAACCAGGCACCAGATGCTGAGAAGCTTCAGTAGAAGTTCCATTTTGCCGCTCAGCCTGTGTTGGAAATGTTTAAAAAATAAGAGAATATCACAGTCTGGAAGCCCTTTACAGACAAATGTTTTTTCTGTTAAAAAAATGTTAAGCAGTTATTCAGCACTGTCTTAAGAATAGTGCAAAGAGACTAGACATCTAATCTGAAGAGCATCAGACAGGAAGTAACATATTGGAACCTTTGAGGGATTAAGCCCAAGCAGTAACTTCTGACCCTCTTGATTAGCAACAGTCTTTGTAAGACGTTTGATGCAATATCTCTTAACACAAGTGTTCACAAATTTGAAATGCATCCCAGATTAGACCCCACCACCTACTCTATCATTAATTCATTCATGAAGGCAAGCAGCCAGCTGAGAAGTAGTCTTCTCATCCGGGGTTTACTTGCCTTCCAATTCCATGCAAATCTGAAAACACCGGAAGCAAAACCAGGTCAACTTTAATTGTATTAGGGCAGTCTAGAAGCTCAGGTATAAAGGAGTCAGTGCATGCCAGCTTCAGTCTGCACATCTGATGCAGTGATACATGCAGATAAAAACATATTCACCTAAACACGGCAAATGCAAATGGTGCTAACCCCCTGACAGGGGTAAAGGAAGATTAAAGGTGTGATGTTGCAGAAAAGCAATAGATTGAAAGCTCGGCAAGTAAGAAGTAAAAAAATAAACGAAAACAAGAACAAACAAAAATCCAAAGTCAGCTTTGCCATCTTCTATCCACTCATTTCCTAAGCCACAACTTGATTCCTCTCAGCTACCATCTGGTGCTTGTTTAAATTCTTGATGCACTCCATGTTTGTCTGGAACTCATTTCGGGTAGCTTTCCATAGATGGCCACACTTCAAAGACAAAGGCGGATAACCTCTGCTCAGAGATGTGCCCCTCATTTTTCACTGTAGAAAAGCCAAAGCTTTGTGAATTAGTTTTGGAGTAGAATACTTAGTGCATTGGCAGCAATGTAATTCATGCTTTTATAAAGTTTAAACCCACTTAGTAAAGCTACAAGATTAACAAGTACCAACCACAAACCCTATAGTTCAGACAGTATAAATGTCTTTGCCTTCCAGTCCAGTACATCTTACCTTTAGCCTGTAAAGTTTCCTTTTGTGGTGTCCTATCAAGCGTGGTCTCAAATGATGAGGATGGCTTTTACATCCCTCTATTTGTACCACTGGCTTTTTCATTCAGCGTGTGCAAGCCTGTCACTCAGGATGACGTTAAAGCTTCTCTTGGCCAGTTAGTCTCCCAGGATCAATGGTCATAATCCTTAATAGATGTGTACTGTGCTAAGTCGTTTCAGTACCTGAGCCATGGCACACTTAGAAACGTTAATGCGAATATACCTGTTCTTAGTTTGCTGACTTCCACATGTAAAACCATTGGTGGTGTAATTGATTTAACGCCACTTGAGAGTACCTAAGAGTCCCTAATCAACCTTTTGTGCTAATTTTATGCATCTGTTGTCCACTATGTGAATGGGATTAGTGGGATAAAAGTACACACAAGTACAGCTCAGTATATTTGTCATGTACAGACGATCATCTCCATTCAATGTTCAATGTTCAAAATTAATACAGAAATTTAACAGTTGTCAGCCCTGTCTGCACAGATGGCAGGCACATGATCAACGACAACAAAAAAATGAACATGAGAGAGATTTACTTGGGGATATATATCTCAGTTTAACTTATTCTGAATAATTCAAGCAGTATAAGACTTCAAGGAAGTAAATGCTCCTTTATTAAGATAGAATTATCCATGGTTTAATTAAAAATACTGGGATGGAGCAGAGCATTATCTAAAAAATTCTTTGAAATTACCATAGAGAAGGAACACGAGGTGGTGCCAATAGAAAATGCCACAATTCAGTTGAATTTTAAAACATAAGGATTTTCCTGAGCAAATCTGACATTATTAAGAGGGGAGGCACGTTGTTCGGCGTTACCGCTAAAGCATCAAGCACAAAGTTGACGCACTCTGCTTAAGTACAAAACCTTGCCAGAAGACATGAGGGGTTATGGGAGGGAAGTCAAACTTAAGCTGACGAGATTTTTCTGCAGGCTGGCCTTGCAAAATGTTTCGCTGAAGCTAGCTTACATCAGAATTGGTGACCTTTCAACATGCGAGCATAAGACTGTGCTCAATTCTGGCAGTGACGGCAGAGCCTCGAATACAACAGGATAATCCCAGCTAACTTGTGAGGATAGCAGCAACGCTCATCCATGATCAGCCATGCAAGCCCATTAGAGCTCCTCCGGTGTTTGCCAATGTGCACCTGTATACAGTGATTATTCCTTAACACATGTTTGTGATCCTCCATGATCAGTTAAACATCCAGACATTGGTCCCAAGCACATTCAGAGGAACTATGCGTAAAAGACAATTTGCTATCTACAATAGTTGAAAGGACACACATTTCATGTTTGCAATGCCTTTACTGTCCTACTGGGTTAGCCAAAAGCAGCTCCTTTATTTGTGATAAAAGACATAATGGCATGTTGAGCTGTCCAATTTGTCCAATTTAACATGATGCATTTCTGACTACAGTCTTTGCACACTTTGCATACATTGAAACTGATTAACATGCATGTTGTACTCTAAATATGCGTTCACTGTGCTACTTTACTATGACCAGTGAGCAACATGGGGATAAAGTCAGGATTAATTTGATTCATTCATTCATTCATTTTACACACAAATATGCTATTTTACAGGAGCCCCCAAAGAGAGAGAAACCAAACACATTAAGGTCTCAGAAATACTATCCGTATTAAAAGGTTAAGAGGTCGTCTATTGTCATTTTTGTTTTTGTTTTTAATGAGTCATGGCTTCATGGATCTGCAAAGTGGAAACTGTATTTACTAAAAACAAATGTTGGGTAATATCTGCTTGACAGACTAAGGGGAAACACATGCAGGCGAATATGATAATGCTAATTTCCTGCCAGGGGCTTTGTGTCAGAGCCAGCTATGTTAATTACACAATGGCTTGTATTTGCAATGTATGAGTTTTGCATGATTGCTTCCATTTGATGGCTTTGTTGAAATCCTCTTCATGACTTTGAAATATTTGGAAGAGTTGGCATGACTTTCTGTGTCCACAAAGAAAAACAATGTGATTATGGGTAGTTGTTATGCGGAAAAAAACAAAACAGGTTTGGCAGTAAATGCCACTTTCCAAGATGTTTATTTGGAAACTTCAAAAGAACCACAGCTTTCTCTTTGCGGTTCCGTCCTTTCTAGGTGTGAGTGTGTTAGTAAAATGGGGTTTAATCAATTAAAAGTGTCCAGCACAGTCATGAATATAAGAAGATATATTAAGTGTAGGTTTTTAAATAGAGGTTAGTAAAGTGAAACCATATCAAAGATAAAGAGCAATCTCATCAGATATCTGCACATTCTCTGAACTCTTTCCGCTCCTCTCTCAAACAGACTCATTGCAAATGAAAGCCAAAATCATCTTTACCTGCTTTTCATGCAGCCAGGTGAGTTTTGGATCTTGTGCTCCTCCAATGATTAGCTTTGATGTCTGCAGTCTCAGTGGTCTGAAGCAAAAGCCCAGCCTAGCCTTGGTTCTTGTATTGTTAATGTTCTGATTCCCCCAAGCCTGCACCTTGGTCACCAGTGGAACCGAGAAGATGCAGTGTGTGTTGTTGGTGGGAGGACAATTGTGCGCGAGCTGGGATGTCCCTTCAGTGGTCTGTGTTGCCTACTTTTTGCCAGCCCAGCAGTTTTTTTCTGTATCTTTCGTTTTGTCTTCCCCCCATTTTTTTCCTTTTTTTCTTGAACATGAAGTCATCCTTGAACTATTGACGGTTAAGCTGATGTCAGCCTACCTTTAAATGGATGTTTTGCTCTTTACTAATCAATCTGGGGGATGGACCACATGATTAATTATGGCTCATTTCAGCTCAAATGCCTTGGGGTAAATATTCTAGGGTGTAATGTGAGGTTAGAAGGCACTTTACACCCAACTTTTCACAGGAAAAGTCTTGTTTTTTGTTTCTCCTTCATTGCTCATACAAGCAGATAAAAGCACATATAAGATTTTTTCCTGTATTATTATAGGCTATTCACCTTGCACTATAAAGCACTGTGAGGGAACTTATTTAATTACATTCAGCAATTCTACTCGCCTAGATTGTCCTAGAGAATATTTCACACTGTTTCACTGCAAAAACAACTCCAGAAGACAAAGATTTTCTTTGTGTCTCAAGCCGCAATTAAAGTTAACCACTCAAAGTAGAAAGACATTTCAGGGAAAACTATAATTTTAGTAAACGCGACATAATAGATGTCAATTTATTGTTCTAATGCAAGCATTTGTACTTTTTTTCACTGTGATGTTGGCAAATATTTATCCACGGGGATCCAAACCAAGCATAAAGACTTAAATCAAACAAAAGGTGTGCACATTTCTGTTCATTTTCTTCTTGCAGTTCTAGCTGTTTTTTGTTTTTGTTTTTTTGCAATACTGGGCTTTCTATGAAAAGGTCTGTTACTTGGTTCTATTCCTGTTAAACGGTCCAAAGTTCTTAAAGCAAAAAGTGAAAAAAATTAAACTGTTTTAAGAGAACTATAGTGTGTAAGCTTGGTGGATGTTACAAAAACCGTGGTGAATATGGATTGACATAGTTTATGAATAAAAATAGAGATAAACATAAAGAACAGCTGGAGACAGTCTGGATTGAAGGATGATCGTTGAAACTGGGCCGCCAGGCTACAACAGCTGATTATACTTTCACCTACCATCACAAGCAGGAAGATATTAGGCTTAAGGTTTTATAAAAGACTTTATTGTCTAGACACAGGCAGCAGGAGCTCTACCCAGGATTTAAATAAGGGCAGCACAGGAGGCAAAGGAGGAAATTGTCCTACACTTGGAATATGATTGTATAAAAACATAAGAGATGTGAAAAAGCTGTTAAAGCAAACATGTTACATTTTGTAATGGTGGTAGCGGTGAGGCGACAGCTAATTCTTTTAGTTCCAGACTTGTATCAGGTTTACCTGAGCAAAAACAGCTAAAACAGATTGGAAGACATTGGAAAGTGGCGTGTTTCCAGCACCCAACGACAGACAGATAACTTTTCATAATTGGGTCAAACTGACTTTTACAGCAGGATCTAATTACACGAACCTAGCATGAGTCAAATGGGACATCTGGAATCAGTTTACATAATAACTATAAATGCCACGTATAATCAACTAACCTACTCTCTTTAAATGGTGTCGGATCTAATAAGAAAACCTAAACTAATGCGCCAAGAAAGACGTTGTTCCAGCGCATATGGGGCATATCAACCAGGAGTAGCAGTGTTGTTACAGTTTGTGTAAAACTTTGCAAAGGCGCTGGTCATCCTGTATAAGTTGTAATAAGTGAATGTTAAGTACATACCTAAAGTCAGTATCCGTGTTACTAATTTATTATACACGATGCAATGGCACACATAAATGATAAGACGTGTTTAAATTAATTTAAAAAGATGTTGTAGTACAAATGTTCCCAAAAAACACATGTTATTGCTGCTAGTTATACCAGGTATTACATTTGTAGTTGTTTTCCTGCATTATATGCATTATAGATGGGAGAGTTAATCACTGTGAAATTATCTACAGCTGCTTAAGACTAAAAAACAGCCAAACGTCAGGCTTACAGGTAATGAAAGTCTGACAACATGTTCAGAATGATAAGTATGATATTTGGTTGCCATGTTAATCATCTCATATGGGCAGAATGTGCAGTTAGAATGCAGAGGAATCAAATATTAGCTAATTTTGCAGATGCAAACCTAAAATCTGACTAAATTTTTACCTGATTATTACTCAAAAGGGTTAAATTTATATATTTACATTTTTATTCACGTAGGTGTTGTTTGCAAAAAAAAAATATGGCTGTAAAATTTAAATATTCTCAGATAAAATGTTATATTTAGTACATGTTGAAACTTCTCCTGTGTTGAGGCTTTCAAAGTTTTATAAACAATCGTCTTTAATTTCTAAAATAGGAACAGATAAGGAAAATCAGACATTTCAGCCTCTGCTGAGGATCATTTTTCTGGCGATATAGGCCCCATTTGGTCCGGTTAAGATCTGCAGTTTAACCTCATGGTGAGCACAACATACAAACACAATATGCAATCAAGTAATTGAGGAATTAAGGTTACATTTTTATTAAAGCCACAGTTTGAATTAGATACAAAGTAAAGATGTTAATAAGTATACTGTGTAGCGGTATCTTTGACACCTTACAAACATCTCATTTATTCATGTGGTTTATACAGGCACACCCTTACTGCTTCCTGGGAAATTAAAATGCTAAGTAGCAGCTAATCAAATGGTTTTAATTAATTAAAAGGGCCACCTAAATAACAACAGAGGTTTTGTCAGGTTGATGGTCTGGAGCATTGAATTGTGTAAATACAATGCCACAACCTCCCAGTACTGGGCATCTGAGCAAATTCACCCCAAGGTCAGACCATGCTGTACTCAAAAAAACTGCCAAAAACCCAAGAGCTATGTTTCAGATTCTACAGGCCTCAGTTAGCAAAATGTTAAAGTTCATGACAGCACGAGAAAAAAGACTGAATGAGTATGTTTGGAAGGGTTACCAGAAAAAAAGACAGTTTTCTCTAAAAAGAACATGACAGCACAGCTTAGGTTTGCAAAGTTTAATCTGAACAAACCACAAGACTTCTGGAACAATGTCTTTTGGACACACCAGACCAGAGTTGCTATAATGCAGAACACTATGTCTGACAAAAACCAAACACAGGATATCAGCACAAACGTCTCATGCCAACAATATCAGGGATGGTGGTAGGCTTGTTCAACAGTCACAGTAACTGGTCACCTTGCTCCTCTGTATACCAAAGTATCCTAGAGTCAAATGTGTACAGCTCAATCTAGGCCAAAATTGTGTCATGCAACAAGACAGTGATGCGAAGCAGAGCAGAAAATGCACAACCTAATGGCTGAAAAAGAAAATAATCAAGGTGTTGCAATGGCCCAGTCGAATTCCGGACCTCAGCATGATTGCACTGCTGTGTTGGAGAGAACTGTGCATGCCAACAAACCTTTATGCATAAACTAATGCCCACAAACCAATGAACTGAAGCCACATTGTAAAGAGAATGGGCCAAAATTCCTCCATGACAATGTGAGAGACTGATAAAGTCTTAGAGAAAAGGATTACTCCAAGTCATTGCTGCTAAAAGTGGTACTACAAGCTACTGAATCATGGGATGGACTTAATTTTTCACAGGACTGAATAAAGTCCAGTTTTTATCCCATGACTGTATATGTAAGCTCATATTTAATAAAGATACATTTTCTTGTGAAGGAAAAAAAAAAAGCATATGATGTTCCAAACACATCAATTTATATTAACACTCAGTCAGCATGTTTAAAGAGATAGTACCTCTCTGGAAAGGAATGTGTGGGTTTTGTTTTTTTCCTCCTTCATACCATTTCTCAGACTCGCTATTAGTCTGAAAGCACATCATTCTTATGATGAACATAAAAAGTGATGCCTAATTTTGTTCCCTACAGTTTATTTGCAGAGGCTCTGTAATACTTCTACTACTACTACTACTACTGTTAATAACAATAATAATGATAATAATAAGAAGACTAAGTTGGGACTAAGTTTGAGACTATGTGGTAACACAAGTACACAGTTGCCAGTGAACTAGAAAGTTAAAAATAGACCTTGCTGGACACAGCAAGATAAGTAGGAGTGGTGAGTCCTCCTTTTTGTTTTGATGGACCACAAGGAACCTTTACCGTAAAAACAGTCATTTTGAAATCTTCAGCTACTTGTGGTTTCTGAGACAGCTGAGGGGTAGATTTACAGCAAAAATAATTTCTACTTAAGCTGATTTTATTAAGCAAAACCCTGCAACCCCTGCATACCTCGTGGACCAGCACAGCTGTGTTGCACATCTGAATAGAAATGTAGACGATAGGTTCTCTGTGCAGCTCCTTTAAATTAATGGCTAGAGAGAAACCTGCTGAAAACAAGATGAAGACCACTATGCACTGTGCTTTGAAAAAGGTTGAATGTAAATAGTATGTTTTAAAGAACACTAGCAGGCCTCAGAAAATAAATAAAGAAGCTTCTGTCCATAATTGAAATGTTATAAGATGTTATTTAAGGGTTTATTTCATTAGCTCTTCTTCTTCTACTTGTTTTGCAGTTCCATAACTCAATAGTGGTCATGTACTTATTTATAAAAAATCCTATAAAACTCATAAATTTTTTACAAGTGTTACAAAATTGAAATTTAGACTAACCTGCCAATAGGCGTGAATGTGGATATGAATGATTTTCTGTCTTTCTGTATGAGCCCTGCAATAAACTGGCGATCAGTTCAGGTTATACCCACCTTCTAGCAAATAAGTCCCAAATACAGCATGTCAGATTAGATAACTCAATTCTTTACATTTACACTAAGTATTGCTTGTAAGTTATTTATAGGCTTATATATAGGCAAGCTTACCAATGATATCATGCAAATATGTTCAAACATAGTTCGTTCAACTGTGTTTAATTTTCTTACAATGAATCCATGAACAGTTACTGAGTCAAAGGTGTCAAACGAAGTCATTAAAAAAGGAAAAAATTACTAAACAGATGTAGTAACCTAATAAAATAGATACACCATTCGATCAACATGAAATTGGTGCCATTTTGATTTAATGCTGGTACGAAACATTTATCACTATTAAACACCACCAACAACGACATAGTAACGAAAGCACCTTAACTGCAAAAGCTGTAGTTTATTATCAAAGAGTGGCACCAAAGGGTGCATGCAAGGAAAGAAAATGTTGTATACAAATTAGTAATGTGAATGACAGCAAACAGTTAGGCTTTAGTTAGTATACAAAAACAATCTGACACGATCTCTAGAATACATCATTCTATGATCTTAAGCTACAACTAAACAGAAAAAACCCATATCAGCTTTAATAGCAATTTATTCTGAACATAATTCTATTCCTTTGAAGAACTAGTTAGTAATTAGGAGAAAACAGACATTTCTTAGTCGATTACAGTTTATTCAGTAAAAAAAAAAAAAAGTCAGTTGTTGGGACTGTTTCAAACCAGTTTAAAGTATGCAATATATAATGGCAAACAAGTTCACAACACTGATATATTCCCTAAAACCGCTTTGATGAAAACATGACTGCAACGTAGCTGCTTTTTTACATTCCCCCCATTTTCTCCTTACGCTACACATTAAATCCAAGAATGCAGTCCTTATGTGCTGGTCCTTTGCACAGCAATGGATTATTAATAATAATAAAATCCCCCTGATTACATTATACATGCTAGACACTGAAACATACAAGACAAGGAAAAAGCGAACACTAGGGCTGAATTAAGACGTTGGAAAAATCTCGCCATTATTATACTGTGTCTTTATTCAGTGTGCTCAAAAACAAGTTTGGAATGTTTAAGTGTGTGTTATAATCAAAGCGTAAAAATTATTCCTCTCGTGGAGTTTTTGGTTATTTTTATATTGTGTGTGTATTTTAATTATTTTTTTAAGCTGATTGTTTGACAATGACAGTATTGGTTGGGTTCTAGAAACACTGATAATGAGCTTTTTGGAATACTTGTTTAATGCCTGTTGAATTTATTGATCTGATTGCACATGCATGCCTTCTTTTTGTATCACACGTTGACTAAGCTATAGATTTGTTCTAAGGCTTGGCCAATGTTTCCCAGATTATATAATACCTATGTCGGAACTGCAAAGGCATGATAGTACTACGAAAGACGTAAAATTAGGATATTTGAATCCAGAAGGTTATGGGCAGAGCTTTGTCATGATATTAGAGAAGAGCTGGCTGTTATTCGAACATGATATCTGAGGCTTGGCGCAGGCAGTTGGAAGTGTCAGGTGGCATGCTGCTGTGTGTGACGTTGTTTCCATCAAGACGCAGATGCTTCAGACGTGAATAGTTCAGGGGTCCCATGAACTTGCAGAAACTTGACAGGTCAAACTCTACAAATGATAAAAAGTGGAGATCGTTATGCTGCCAGTAGAGAATTTGTTTTTACATTTTTAACCCCTTAACCTGGTAAAGAGACTTGACAAAAGTGCCTTGGAAGTGTGTCAAATCATCATTCCTTCAACTGCTCTGGTCGCAGCTGCATTGAAGCCTTTGAGAAAATGACCCTACATTTTCCTTAATTGCTATTTTTTTCTCATCGTAGGGGGAATGTTCCCCCTATGATAGTAAATTATGGTTATATCAAGAGAAAAATAGATGATAATGCAGAGAATGTATTGGGGTATAGTGACAATTTAACAGACATAATGCTGATATTTTAATTGACCGCGCCTTTGCTTTGTCACTCAGATCCATCCACCCCTTAATTTGTGTTATAAGATACTTAAAAATAGTGTTATATTGTTCAGTTTTTATGTTAAGTACATTTAAGTTTTTTTTAACCTAGTTAAAGTTGCCACACCAAATATATAACTAACAAGCTAGTGCTAGCATTAGCATATTAGCCCAAAACTTTGCTATGTCAGTTTCAAAAAACCAAAGTGATATGACTAAAAATGTGATATTCAAGAGTTCACAATTTTCAAAATCTAATCAGGGATGACACAGTTGCTATGTCTGTCCTTTATATGCCTGCAGTCTATAGTTTAAAAAAACTTTTTTGATGAACATTTGCATTACAATGCAATTTATGCACAAGCAATAAAGGTGGAATTGTACATTTGCAATCACACTTCTGCTCCTACTTAAGATCACACTTTTAATAATAATAATAATAATAATAATAATAATAATAATAATAATAATAATAATAATCATAATCATAATAATAATAATGTTAAAATGGCTTCAAATATAAAGTGAAATAAAAACAAAACATTGCCTTGTGTTAGCAAAGTAGAGTTCTCCTCCATTCTTTTTGACAGAGGTTTGGAGGAAGTCACATAAATATACACAGTTTAATACAATATGGGCTAACCCTGCTTTTCATGTAAAACCATACATGCTGTAGCCAGCATCCTACTTACGTCATTTTGTTTTACATAATGTTTTTGTTTTCAGATTTCAGCTGAAAAAATAAGTTATTTATATTTACAGGCTGAATTGTAATTTAAATGCCCCCCTTCCTCCTGATGTAATAACATGGATGTTCAGCATAGTTCGGTGTCACATGACTGGCACAGAGAACTGGACATGGTGGCCTGTTAACCTTTCATCTGTTTAGACCACATTTAAAAAGGATCATTTACAAAGTTTTGAACTTTGTATCAATTATTCTGCATTTTGGAAAATGCTAATGCTAATACCTATGAACAAACTAAATGGCTTCAACCTAGAACCATATGTTTTATATTTGCTAAGCCACGCCCACATTTGAGCTATCCAGTCATGTGTGTATAATTGGCACAAAACTGCCCTAACCAACCAATTATTTTCATATGTTTAGATATTTCACAGAGAACACGGGAACTCAACCTTTGATGCTGCTGTAAAACATAGAAAACTCAGATTGGCGCCTTTAACAAAAAAGGCAAAACATTTAGAATCCTGTGATGTCAAAATGCTCATCACTCACTGTTTATTTCATTTGCCTGAAGGTAGAGTTGCTCCAACTGCTCGTTGACCTCAGGGATGGACTGCAGTTTGTTGAAAGAGAGGTCAAGCTCCAGCAGTGATGTCACATTGAACACTCCAGCAGGGATCCCTGAGTCCACCAGCTTGTTGTGTGAGACTCTCAAGTACTGAAGTGAGGGCAGCTTGTTCAGGTATCCTGCTCCAATACTTTCAATGACATTGTAGTCAGCATAGAGCATTACCAGTGAACTGGGAACACCAGCTGGGAGCTTCTTCAGCTTGTTGTGGCTTACATCCAATGACAGCAGCTTCTTTAGCCCTTTGAAAGCCCCTGAGATGGCTTCAGAGGTTAGGTCATTGTGCTGAAGGTGAATGGAGGTCAAATTCTCCTTGTCAGTCAAGAGTCCAGAGGGAAATTTGGACAGCTTGTTGTTCATAATTCTCAGCTCCTCAAGGGACTTTGAGGGAGCAATGACTGGCTCTGTAAGGTTGTTGAAGCTGATGAACAATTTCTCCAGAGCTGAGAGTTTGTCAATTGTGCCCTTTGCTATTTTACCATTAGTGATCTGGTTATTGTCAAGTATCAGCCAGCGCAGTGTGTCAGTAACATTATCAAACACTCCTGCCTTGATCTCGTCAATCTGATTGTTCTGGAGATACAGGTACTTGATCCCTGTTGGAACTATGGGAACAAATTTGAGCTTGCGGCTGTCACAATACATGGCACTGGGGAAATTGAACGGGCAATCGCACTCTTGATTGCAGTTGGGCCCTGATGGCGCCATCACTGCATTAGGTTGGTAATCATAGTCATAATACTGGCAGAGGGACAGTGTGACCAGCACAGCCAAGATGGGTACACGGAGAGGCAACATGGTGTCTGCTGATCCAATAGACAGAAAGGAAGGGGAGGTAGAAAATAAGATAAAAATATTATTATTTAAAAGTTGAATATATAAAAAGGCATAAAAAATATATAAGAATAAAATGTAAACTTTGAAGTTAAAAATTTGTTAGGATAATTCTTCACCCACCCAAGAGAATGCCACACCCACTCCCCAGTGTATTAGGGCATATTATATGATCAGTCAAGGATGACATTACTAATTTGGAGAGCACTGAGCCCTAGATTAATTTAATAATATGTTTGAATCCCATCATTATAGCTGCAGCACAAGCCAAACTACATGATAGATGTTTTTTTAAAACATGAATTGAAGCAATAACATAATGTGGATGTTCCAAGAATACACAAAAGCAGATGTAAATGCTTCAAAGGTATGCTTTAAGTTTTCAACATTGAAAAAGACATGCTTTCTGGCATCATAATTAATGACTCTAATACATATAAAAGCATGCAAAAATCTATATTCGTTTAGGATCATGGCTTTACGTACTCAAGTCTGCAGACAAAGGAAAACCAGAATAATTGAATCCAGACCCATGAAATATGCAGACACTGGATCCAAGAGCAGCAGATTATTTTCCAAAGTCTACAATCACCCAAATCTGTCAAACAGTCTTTAAAGTACATTGTAGAATTATATAAACAAGTAAAAAAAAGTAAGGCTCACAAACCCAAATGCAAATCATCAAACTCTTACTTCTACTTATTGATTGTTAGTGCACATTAGTATTTTTTTTTCCTTCTCTGCTGCAGCACCAGCCAGTGCCCTAAAGCCTTGTAATAGCAGTTGGTAATCCCAGAAATAAGGAAGAATACTCAAACAGGAAATCACAAATCCATGCCCTTAGTCGCAAGCTTACCTGTGCTTCTCTCTCGGTGTGCGTGTGGGGTGGAGGGCCAGTAGGTAAGAAGAGTTTGGTGTTCAAAAACTGGAAGTCTCTGGAGAAAAACACAGCGAGAAAGAAGGAGAGAGGGGGAGGAGAGAGAGGGGTAGATGGAGAGACACAGAGAGGGAATAGGAAGGGGAGGAGAGGAGACGAGACAAGGGGACGGGGGGGTGATAGGAGGCTTCTTCAAATAACTGGAGTCAGGTCATCAGATAAATTGAAGATGTCATCAGTATGAATGTCTGAAAGAGCGTCATCCAAAAAGTTTTGTAAACTAACCAAGAGCAGGTGCATCAAGTAACAGAAATATTGCACCATATACAACTATAATAAAAGTAGTTGTCCCTTATTATTGTTACTTGTCACTATTACAGTCAAACCTTGTCATTGCATTTGTTCACACTAGCAAAACCAAACTTAAATTTTAGTAGGTTGTGTGTGGAAAAATTCAAAGGACAGGAGAAGCTATGTCTGGAAAAATTTGAAAATAATCTCTGGCAGACCCGTAATGCAGACACTGGTCATGAAAAATAATAAATTCAGCTGTACTTCTCGAGCTGTGAATCAGGCTTTGGAAAATTTGACCAAGAAGATAAAAACAGCCAGAACAGACTTACATAACACTTGACGTAAATATTTCTTCTCTGTTTTTGACCAAAAAAGCAGGTCAAAGCAGATCCAATTGATCCCATATGTCTCCGATATAAATTATTGTACTTTTCATTCTTGCACCCTTTATTTTCCTTCCCCACATTCTTTTACAGCGAACCTCTGTATCATATTCATTTATAAACAAACAGTAAGACAAAAGAAAGAATGTGGCCCATGGTGGCCATAACTTCTCTAAATAGTGCAGTTGAATAAGGAGGGTTGTTGGATTAAAGGGCCAAATGTTTCTCTCATTTGTTGGTGGGCATCCATCATACCATCAATGCATTCCAGCAATTGGCGCCTGGATTTAATTGGTTGCAGTGCAGTCTGTTACCCGACTCACATATAAATCATAAACACCTTCCTTTACACACTTCTTAAATTTCGTGGAGAAAACTGCCACCTTTAAATTCTAACAACAGAGATCTTTTTAACAGTTGGATCCTCGCTAAACATAATGACATGCAAAGCTTTCCACAAAGCTATGTGTTTCTGCAATCAGTGCAATGCACTGTATGCAGTTTCTTAAACTGTATGTAGTTTAAGAAATTAAAAGGCC
>VOQK01018130.1:16904-27062 GCA_015052645.1 Benitochromis conjunctus
GATTACTTATATAAATGATTAAATGATTTTTGAATTGTGTCATTTTACTTCTACTCCAAATTTTAATCAGATTTTTAAATTAGAATAATTAAATATTTTAATTTGCATTGACAAGTATAACTTTTAGTAATATAATATAATATAATATAATAAAATATATATAATATAATATAATATAATATAACTGGTAAATGGACTAGTCCCTATATACTACTTTTCTAGTCTGAGCACACAAAGTGCTTTCTTACTACAAGCCAAATGCACTTAATCACACACACACACTCACACAGTGCTTTTCTCTACACCTTATCACATTGCCTAACACTAACACTCTGACGGAGGCATCAAAACTCAGTGCTCAGTTGTGCCCAAGGTTAATTCGACATGCAGACTGGAGAAGTCATGGATCTAATCACCAACCTTCCAACTGGTAGATGACCTACTGTATGTCCTGAGCCACAGTCGACCCGGTTATAATATAATATAATATAATATAATATAATATAATATAATATAATATAATAATTTTTTTTGGCACCAGGAGCTTTTCCGATTTCCATTTGCAGTCTGCTTGTGTCTCAGTTCAACCAATGGAATCTGAGCATGTGTGGGTACATGCAGGTGAACAAGATGTGTGAAGACCCAAAGAGTGATTGCATTGGCCAAAATGCTATGTGGACACAATCAGTTATCAACTGACATAAATTTAGGGTTTTAATTCAATTTTTAAAAGGAATCTATTTGTAAACTACGACTGAACAGGAAGTATGGAATTATTCAAATATACTGTTATTGGATGTCCTGGTTACACCAGGAACCCAGACGCAAAAAAAGCCAGCTTCCCCCAGGTTTTCAATCAGCATGCTAGCCAATGGTTTTCCAGATCAGAGCCATTTCTCTGTAGATTCGGCATGCTCTTCCCATCCAATTTGGTGACCATTCCAAGTGTATGCAATTCCTCTTTTGCACTTTGTGCTGGGACACACAACACAGTGCCAACCGGTCATGATGGATAACAAGCAAAAGGGAGTGTAGACAAAGAAAAAAGGGAGCCAATGCAGTCATGCACAGGGTTCGATCTCATGCTGAGTATGGGGAACGTAGACACAGGGAAACGCACACACACTTGGGCTACATCTTATTTACCTCATCATCATCATCATCATCATCATCATTAAATTCACCCAATACTTTCTGGAATTAAACAAAGTAATTGAGAGAAAATTATAGACAGAGAAACCAAGCGTGCTCTCCAGAAGAGTGAAGCAGAAAAATGGAGAAAACAGAGCATACCTTTGATTTTCTGCTCACGAGTCGGAGCAAAAATGCTACCACATCCTTTTTGCTGATAGCTTGGGCCTGTGACAGGTGATGATGGAGAAGCTTTTTTAACTTTGTGATCTGAGTAAGTGTTAATAAAATAGAAACATGTCTTCCTACAAACCCACCACTTGAATTGCAGTCTGCCCGTCATAGCCTGGTTGATTGAAGTCTGCTCCAGCAAGGCTCCAGATTTCCAGACCATCCAGGTCACCACTGACTGCCAGGCTGACGCACACAAAGTAAAAGCATTATTACAGCAACGGGATTCATTTCTCCAACATCAGTATTAATATAATATACACTGGGTAAAGAACAGGTTGTGTAAAGGAATCTTTGGAAACACTGCAAAAGCATATCAGTGGAACTTCAGTATTACTGGAGCCACAGGAGCTTGAGGTTTCTCTTCATAGTGACACATGCAATGCTTATCATATGAAAGGTGTGTTCCTGAAACTGGAAAGTGGAACGGTCTTAACAAAACCTGTTTAGTGTCTCGGGCAGATTAAAAAAAAAAAAGAAGAAGAAAGAAAAGAAAAAAAAAACTTGGGCCAGACAGTGTGGCACGTAGTCACTGACACTACAGATAGAGAACAGATCTGAAGCTATGCTGTTAGGGAGCATTCCTACGGTTTGAGCAAGAGTGGGACAACTGGTTGTACCTGTGTCAGCTATGTAGGATGGGTCATTAGTGACAGTAGAGCAACGAAGAACTTTGTGGCTATGTACAATTGTTTCAATACTTCCTTTTTGTTAAATGTGTCTGACCTGCACATTTCGGTTCCTGCTTCCTCCAACTCATGTCTGGAGAAGTGGGCTCCGGTCTTTCTCAGCAGCTTCACAACTTCCTTGTGTCTAAGACAGAGAGCATGTAATCAGAGAGTTATTATTACTGTATACCCCCTTTCACACATGCACTCTTTTCTATTAATAAAAGGGCGATCGCAACTGATCAGTTTTCTGTAAAGTCTGGAAACCTTACAAGATAGAGCTAGTAACATATTCCACATGGCACAAGTCTCAAGGAATGTAATGACATAACACAACATTGTGACTATAAATCTCTCTCTAACTGCAGTGATATTAGGGCATTAGATTATGGTGTATTTTTGCTATTCTCATTGAAAAGTCAGATCTTCCCCCCTCTTGGTGCCTGTGTGCAATCGAGAGCAGCTTCTACAGTGCACGCACATAGACCCTGCTATTAATGACAGGCCTAAATACTCAGAAGTGTGGCTAGACTTCACTAGAAGTGATGATGGCAGTCTTTGTTACAACAAGTGTGACAAGTCCTTTGCACGTGAACAAAATAATACTCAGGCACTCCATCTCCATCATTTAGCACAGATGCCAGAGAGCCTATATCTCATTTAAAAGGGCTTATGTTTAATAAGCATATTAGTGTGAATCAGCACAAACAGACATAATTACCTATTAAGTGTAATTAACGGTTCAGGGGAAAGATATACTGCTAATTTTAAACAACATTTTCACTGACACTGTAATTTTGACTTGGAGCGAAAGAGTCAGTGTGGCGCTACTCGTCGTTTGGCAAGTACGAACAAGTTTGTTATCCCCCGCAACGAGCCGCCCACGCAGGAGTCACCTGCAGTGATTTTCACAGTGACAAAAAATGTGCATTAAAAGTAAAGGCCGAAAAGTTTTATCAGCTGACCTGCAAACTTCTGAATGAGAACTGTGCAAGAAAGCGACAGGGTAAGCTAGTAAGAGCTCAATGTTATGCCTAATTGTTTAGCAGTATGGAGAGCAACAGCCAGAGAAGCTATCAGGGACTTCCTGCGGAACATAAAGAAGCCAGTAACTCTCATCAGTGAACCGGGGAGCAAGCTGGTAGGACTGGTTCAGAGGGCACTCCCCACATTTCTTTCAGGTTTCTCTCTCTGTCCTCTCTGCCTCTCCTTATATGGGCATGAGGCTCTTCCAACAGTGTGAAATGTGGCCCACAATGTACTCACGCATCCCTGACAGCAACTTAAAACTCCAGTTTTATTACTTATTGTCATTTCAGTGAAAATATGAAGATGGGGAATAGCTACCCAAGCTGTGCAGCACATTACAGGAAGTGTAACAACAGGTGTCTGTGCTCCAGTGCATCCCTCTGCCATCACAAAGGAAACAAGTCCACACTTGCAGCGCCAACCGTTGAAAGAGACGAGCCATTTGTCGCAGCTCTGACACATACAACGTTTTCACCCTGAGGCTCTACATAGCCCTGAAATATTATGCCTGGCTATTCCCTGACAGACGTTTAGAGCAACTTCAGTGAATGACACAAAATTAAAAATACAGCTTTGGTAAAAATAAACACTGTCTAAATTGTCAGATGACAATTAGCCTAATTAGTTTATAATTATTGCATGGCCTCTAAACTCCATTACGAGCCCCTTCCTGGTTTCACCCTCCCCCAGCCGCTGCTGCTTCCTTGCCATTTGAGCAGAACCTATCAGCAGCTCATTTAATGAAGTCCTCTCTGTAGCAGCTATTAAACATATTTGCAGGAGATACTCAGATGTCTAACGGCCAAGAGGGGGAATTTAAATTGTTGTGTTTGCAAATTCATAAACGACAATATTACTTTAACAGCCAGGTAAAGGGAGACACACCAGCCCTTACTGTTTCAAAACAAGACAAGTCTTACCTGAAACGCACAGCATTGCATAGGGGTGTGTCGCCATAGCGATCTTTTGCGTGGACCGAAGCTCCATGACTCAGTAGGTACTGCACCAGTTTGAGGTGGCCCTCACAGGCAGCAATATGAAGGGGTGTACGTCCATCGTAGTCCCCCAGACATAAGTTACTGCCCTGTAGAGAGGGATAACCATCAGTGTATTTGCTGGTGATTTAAAGGTTAGTGTGGTGAGATTATGCATTTATTTTATTTCTAATCTATATTTGTTCTTTATGTTTAATTGTTTTTATTTTATATTTATTTACACGAGTAAGCCCACAGAGACTCAACTGCTCAATCACAAGAGAAACCTGTTTCAGACAGCATAATAAAATTACAACATTACACAAATAATAATAACAAATCTCGTGAAAAAGACTGAACCTTGAGTGTATTAACTCGCATGATCCAAAAGCCTTACACCACTGCACTCTGCGATGCCAAATCTGTGGCTGAATTTTTATTTCCACCCATCTGAGGATCTAAAGTGCCTCACTGTTTGAGTAGTAGTCTTCAAGAATACCCTCTCCGAGCTTCTTGAAGGACATTCAAAGCTCTTCTCTGGATGTTTGCTGCTTTGTGAAGATGATCCCACACTGCTTCAGCAACGTCGAGGTCTGGGCTCTGTGAGGGCCAGTCCATGACTGGTAGTGTTCCACTGTGTGGTTTGTCTGTCCACATATGCTTTTACTTTGGCAGTGTGTTTGGAATCACCGTCATCCTGACAAAATGCCAATCTCATGCTTTCCAGGTAGTATTACATTGTGGATCAAAATCTGACACAACTTTTCTGTGTTTATAATTACATACATTTTGACAACGTCACCAACACCACTGACTGAAATGCAGCCCAAACCATGGCCATGGTCTCCGCCATGTTTTACAGATGGCTGTATCGACTCACTGCTGTAGCTCTCTCCTGATCTCCTCTGTAAATACCAACAATGATTTGAACCATACATTTCAATTTGATCACTTCATAAGACCTGCTGCTACTGATTTTCACTCCATTTCTTGTCTAATGTGGCATACTTCAGCCTTTTCTCCCTGCTTACTTTCCTTAAGAATGACTGCTTGAAAGCCACCCTTCTTCTGAGCCCATTTCTGCAGAAGCTTCAGTGAACAGTACAGGGATCAACTGAAGGGTCAGGTGTTACTATTTCTTAAGGACATTGCTTTCAAATACTGTTCATCTGCTGCTTTTTTATGCTTGAATGAGGGTCAGTGTTAAGTGGCTTAACAAACATACAAAAAACAAAAATAAACAAGGACTGGACTGAAAATGAGTGAAAAGAAGCCAATGATCTTACATAAAGGCTGAATATATTTTTGAAAACTGCAAGGTAATCTAGGCAGCAGTTGCGTACCAGTCAATCCACATACAGACATGTACATGCGACTGCTGAGACAACTCTAGGCTTGCCTTACCAGTCTGTCCTCTAGTCCTGTGTGTTTACTACACCGCTCTAATACCAAATGGAAATGTGACCCTGAAAATGTTTTAAAAAGGTTTACCTAAGTTCAGTAACCTTACAGCCAAACATGACCAGGAAAGTAATGACCAAAATGTGTTTGCAGACTCAAAAACAGGAAATAATGATTAACTTTACTGCATGTGGTGAAGGTCGTAGGGTTGCTCACCATTTCTTTTAGGGCTTTTAACGCCTCAATGTCACCGATCTTAGCAGCAGCGCATGCCAGCGCGGGAGTCAGAGCATCTCGGATGGCTTCCAGCTCCTTTTGAAACCAGATTTAAAGAATTTTAAAAACGGCAACTTCTCTGAATACTAAAACACTGAACCTGAAAACAATTTTTTTAACAGTCTTGTCATCAAGTATGGCAAAATGACAAGCTCCTAATAACCTAAAGTTAGCCCCAGAGCTAAAAGTCTATGGAAATGCGCTGCTACTCTTACCTCTTTGCAGCTGACGCTTAGAGACTTGGCAATGACTTGGATGAAACGGCTGTCACTCAGGCACAGTTTGGCTCCTGCCAAGTCAGCGATCATTTCACCTCGCAGGTTCTCTGCCATCATCTGGACAGAGTCACAAAAAAGAAAAGTCTTTTCAACACTTACCTCAGGTTCACAACTTTCTTTGTTAACACTTTGTTACTTTAAAAACTTCCACATTATAGAAAAGAAAGTGTTGAAAGTGCCACCAGCCTTTTTCTTCTCCACCAGATCAAGCTCCTTCTTGGCCAATACGTAGGACAGTTTTGACAGCGCAGCCTCTGGAGTCATGTCGCCTCCAGCTATCAGGCCGGCTTCTATCAAGACCTGTAGTATAAATCACAGGAGTAAGTGACTTGATTGAGTCATTCTCTCTCCAACTCAACTAAACTGAACATATTAACAAGACTGTGATTAATTACCGAGCGTCATGAACTACCTTGCCAGTGGCGTAGGATGTAGACACCGACCCCCTCAGACACTGCGTGCAGTTGATGATGATGACACCGGCATCGGTGGCTTTTTTTAACTGTTCTAGGAGGTCAGGACGGTTATCGGGGGCATTTCCGCTGCCGTAAGTTTCCAGGACCACTCCTTCCATGGGTGGCTGCAGGAAAGCCTTTACCTGGGCAAAGACGTGAGCGCAGTTTCAGGTTATAAACACTCCAAATTTATGTCCAGCTTAACTGGCTGCTCAACTGTGCAGAATCAAGATGAGAAATTAGTATTCCGTGTTATTTTTCCTGCAGCCCCTTTAACTCCAATCCATGCAACCCATTCCCTCTCCTAAAAGCCCATCTGGTGCCATCGCTGCAACCACAGTATCTCAGTCACTGGTTGGCTGGCTGGCACTGGGAAGCCCTATACCACATCATTAGCCATGGCATATGACTAGAATGGCAGATGACTCAAATGGCAGAAAGGAGAGCAATTAATCTGAAGGTGTTAGCAAGCATAAAGTCACTTGGCAAGTTCGTAGCAGTTACCATAAAATGCGAGAAGAAGGTGACATTAAAAGTTCCAGGTTCACTCAGTATTTTTTGATGCGATAAGCAGTTTGACAAGAAAGGTGTGATGCAGATTACCAATGAAGCTCCCATACTGCAGAGTGCGGACACACGAGAGCCAAGTGCCTAATCAAAACGGTGCCTCATAAAAGCAGTTAAAGGCTGTAAGAAAGCCTTGATAGCAGAGTTGGGCAGTGGGAGCAGATTGAGACAGTAAAGTCGCTCCCCCAGCAGTCGCTGCAGGGGGAGGTGCAGCTAAATGTTACAGTATCTGTAGCAACCCTCCCTCTTTACAGGGTGATTGGACATGGCCCATAACTCCGTCTCATCTTTCTCTGGCTTGAGCTTTGATGGCAGCTTACATGACTGGGAAAGTAACAGAAGAAGGCTAATAGTGCAATTAAATTGAAGTTAGCTATATTTTATTGCAGACAAAACAACGGTCTGTTACCTTTGAAGAACAGGTGATCTCCACTACATTTTAGTACAACAACAAAAAAAAAGCAGGCAATTACAACTTTCTCGGCTTAAGGATTTGCACCATGCTGGCAAATTTAAGATACTCATTTCATCACTTGACTGCATGTCATTTGGTTTTAATTGGAAACGGCATAAGCAAGCTGGAACCTCTGAGGCTTAGAAATGAAGCCAAGGCTCAAGTCCAAACACTGCAGTTCCTCAAGCAGCCATATGAGGCTGTCTACAAATGTGAGAAAACGGGCTTCAATGTTTAAAAGCACAACATTGGAGACAAGACAATACAACTTTTGAGTTACATGATGCTAGCCGTTTGTTTATAGTGCTGTTGAGTTTTTTTAATAATGTTTTTTGTGACCTTAGCTTCAAATGTAGCGCTCCAATGACATCCAAATATGGTCAAAAGATTGCTTTTAAGACTTAAAAGTTACACATAACTGTTGGGGCGGCCGCTCTGAGTGATTAGTGAGTGCCGTTTGATGCACTTAAAGGCACTCTAAGGAGCAAGCTGTTTAGTTTTTCTCATTTTTATTCTTCTATTTGCTATCCAAATAAGGCTAATGACAAGCGGTAGCTTCAGCACATCTGGTAAATATACCAAACTTACAAACGTGACTCCACTTCACAGGCTACACCACCAGCATAAAACACCAAAGACAATTTATACCATTTTAATAAAAAGTTACATACACTATATTTCCCTGAAACTTACAGTAGACGCAGTGATTCCTGGGAAAAGCCTAAGCAGGCCTACGTTGCGGTTCAGCTCAGTCTTGACTTGAAACTTTGCTGTGGTGTTTGCCCTCCACACTGTATCCCAGTTGACTGGTGGAAAGTTGAAGACGCTCCATTTAAAAATAATCCTTTAAAAACAAAAAGTGATTTATTTTCTACATAAGCGGTTGATGGCTTACTTACTTGCAATATCCACTTCAGCAGTGGCCAAGGGGGGCAAGTTAGGAGATGAGAATGCATTGAAACTCCCAGCATCCACTTTGGTCACACGATTCCCTCTGTAGAGTTTGTTGTAGAAATACAGGCACACCTAACAAATGCATGCTCATAAGATGAACTTCATAATGTATTTCTTGATTCATTAACATTCACTAACATATAACAGAACTATGAGAAAACAAAGCGACAACTGGTGATCAGAGTATTACATTCAGTCAGTTTCTCAATCCAGCTCATTTCTAAGCAGGTTTGCAGTCAATTAGCAGCTATAAGCCATCTTCTTCATCTCACCTCAGGAATGACAAATTGTCCAGCAATTAGCAATGCCCCAAGTAGATTGTCTCTGCCATCATTCCTCATCTCATAGATGGGTACCTGAAGACAGAAAGTGTCTCAGTTTAACAAAGCAGTAAACACTCTCGTTTATATGCTGGTTAGTTAGTGTCTTGAGGATAGCAGCTCTTACCTGTGAGCCCGTGAGAATGATCGGTTTGCCCAAATGCTCACACATAAAGGACAAGGCAGAGGCTGTGTAAGCCATAGTGTCTGTGCCATGAAGAATCACAAAACCATCATAGCTTTCATAGTTTCTCTGGGGTGAAATAAGAACAAAAATGATCATAATGGAAATAATTTCACATGGCCAGACCCATTTTAAAAGCAGAATTTAAGTGATATAAAAAGTCCCAACAATAAATTGAAAAGAGTAGCAAGTACCTCAATGTCCTTTCCAAATCTACCCCAGTCATCTGTGGTCATATTGGAAGAGTCCAATAAAGGATTGTACTCCAAGATGGTGTAGACTATCCTCTTATTTTGTTTACTGAGTCTGGAGAAGAAAACAGTCCAGTTTATCTATGAGCTGCGTTTTTTATGTGTGTGAACATTTACACAAAGCTAAACAGTGACAGATTATACAGCCCATAATAAAGCAGCAGTGTTAGTCGTTCCAAGTGCAAGTATTCACTCCAAAAGTTCACGCAGTTAACAAACGATTAAAGTCTTTACTTGGACAAATCATTACGTATTATGTATTGTGGTGAACATTTAATAAAAGTTGGATCAGGTTCTGATTAAAGGGGAGATGTGAGCTTAAAATAGCGTAAGGGAAAGTTGAAAACGATGACTTCAAAGTCCGTTTAGCTGGGCCTTTGCTGTCTGAGCAACAGGGTGCCAAAACCAGTTTTAGGTTTACACACACAAAGAATTTTAGAAGAGTAAAAGGGAGGGGCAAAGTCACACAAGTTAGACAGTGCAGCACTTTAAAGTTAAGCCTTTTTGTTTAGCACAGTAGAGTCCTAATTTCCTGCGCAGCTATATGACTGAACACTTTAAATACATTTATGGATACAAGACAGCTTGTCTGATATGTCTTGAAGATTCTTTGGTGACTCATATCAAGTTAGAGCAAGAGCCTGTATTTCTTTTTCATTACAAATAATAGGGAGGGAGTCTTGCACATATACATATTCATGCTGCCTGTAAGTGGAGTTTAATGCCGGCGTCCCACAGCCCCACCTGCCACGCTCCATGTAAGCCAGCATGACTGACTGAAAAGCCATGAAGCGATTTTCTTTTTAATCTCCCTTTTAAAGAAACATGGTGGAACACCCCCCACATTACCATAGGGGGCAGCCTTATAACATAGAGATATGCGGTGAATGGAACAGCAGGGGGAAGAGAGGGTGAGCCCCAGTCCATCCAAGCAGGGGTCCTATAGACACTCTTCTAATTAGCCTCAAGTCGACACATGACCCAA
>VOQK01018130.1:53779-66242 GCA_015052645.1 Benitochromis conjunctus
GACTTTTGCACAGTAATAGCAGAACTTTGATCTGATTTACTGATCTTTACCAGCTGATGTTATTTAAGGGGTTACTTAACTCCTTTAAAACCAATTATTCAACTCATGCAATAAACTGGGGAATGTAGATTTTCCTTCGTGGCCAAGTTCTGTTTTTAATTATGCTTATAAGGAGAGATTTATTAAACGTTGTTATACTATCTGTCCACCAGGGGGCACTGTTTATTAACTATAATTTCTATTCAGTTCCGTTTCTATTTCCCTGAATCATGTAACGTGTCTCCATACAGGGTGATATGCCAGCTGCTGAGAACTATCCATGAGCACATTCACTGCCTTTATAAGCTCTCTGATGCTCTATCCATGTTGGACATGTTGCTGTCCCTGGCAAATGCATGCACCATCTCAGACTACGGTAAGCGTGAATCACTGTGGAGTCCAGCTCTCAAGTCAGTCACACTGTCAAATTAACCATGACGAAGGCTGAACTGTTGTCTGAAGGTGTGCTGTGTGCTGCACAAGGCAGCACCCAGCCACTGTCACACATGACAGCCAGAAATGCCTCTACTGAGCTGGCAGCTCTGCTGGCCTCAGTTCTTTTCTGTCTGTCGTGGGCAGCACCAACCCAATCAGCCATGTGGGTGGTGAGTGCTGGCCCTCAGCTGTCTGAAAGTGTCTCGTTATAGACACGTGCTGACTGCCTGCCCCCTTTCTATCCCAGCCAGCTTGTACTCAGATTACCCTACTTACATAACTGCGCACTGGTGTGCTGTACTTACCGAGACAAATCTCCCCAGCAGAGGAGCTGACTGCCTTACCTCTACACCCACCTCTGTCAGAAATCGGTGTGTTACTATATTGTGACACCTTTAATTGAACCTGTAATAAATAGTCTATATAAATGTAATTTTATGGATGGCATGTGCATGTTAGAAACTTAGATATCAGAGTAAGAGTGTAGCTGTGTTTTGACATTTGTTTGTTTTTACACCAAACATTAGAAATGAATGTAAGGCTCGGTATGTAGACAGAGTTATTGTTTTGTGTTTTTCTGTTCTGTCCGCCAGTGCGTCCAGAGTTTACAGACACGCTGGCCATCAAACAGGGCCGTCACCCAATTCTGGAGCGAATTGGCAGACAGCAGCCCGTATCGAACAATAGCTACATCTCTGAGGGCAGCAACTTTGTCATCATAACAGGACCCAACATGAGTGGCAAATCCACTTACCTCAGACAGGTGGCGCTGTGTCAGATCATGGCTCAGATTGGTCAGCAGGAATTTTTTTAACCCACCTTCCCTATGTGAATATTAAATGTAGGCCTGTTCATTTGTGTGCATTAATTCAACCCTGTATTTTTATTTCAGGCTCTTTCGTCCCCGCTGAGTATGCTTCTTTTCGTGTCGCTGATCAGATTTTCACCAGAATTGGTGTAGATGATGATTTTGAAACCAACTCTTCCACCTTCATGTTAGAAATGAAGGAGGTACACGTTCCAAAGTTACATTTGAGGAAAACAAGACAAAACAAAAAAACCTAAATCCAAAAGATCATGAATATGTAATTAACTGAGTGTTTCTGTCCAAAAGATCTCTTACATAATCCACAACGCAAGTGACAAGTCCCTGATTATTATAGACGAGTTGGGGCGTGGTACCAGTGCTGAGGAAGGGATTGGTATTTGTCACTCAGTCTGCGAGTTCCTCCTTGGCCTGAAGGTAGAGTATGCCCTAGTACAGCCCTGCATCACCACTCCTCTCTCTAAATTGAAAACCAGATGGTTCGGGTTCTTATGCACCATATTAACTACTTAATTTATGATAACCTATTGTTACACCTCTAAGATCAACAGTGGAATGGTAGAACCAACAAAGTGATTGGGCATTCTCACTTAATTTTCAAGGTGTGTCCTGTTTCTTGCAGGCGTTCACTCTGTTTGCTACACACTTCCTCGAGCTGTGCCAGCTGGAGTCTCTCTACCCGAATGTGGAAAACCAGCACATGCAGGTTCAGCATACACGCAGTGGTGACACTGGTGCAGAGAGCGTGGTATACACATATTTGCTGAATCGAGGATCCTCTGAAGAAAGACACTATGGTACAGAGTCTGTGAAATCCAACAACAGCCCTGTTGAGATTTTTCATGGAAGCGGTCTCAGAGCTTGTTTTTGTTTTTCTAGGTCTGAGAGCAGCAGAAATGACTGCCCTTCCTTCAAGCATAATTCAAGAGGCAAAGACAATTGCTTCGAAAGTTAGCCAACAGTTTTTGGTATGGTTTAGAAAGTTCAGTTTTTCACTTTTTTCCTTAACATCTTTGGGTCTTCAACTTCTTCTCTGTGCCTTTAATTAACAGTTCATTTTAGCCCGTGCTTATATGGAAGGTGCCATATTTGTGCCACAGTATAACAAATTTGAATCGGCAGGAAGCCAGCATTAGACCCTGAGAAATAGATGCTGTGTCATGGCTAAATATGTATTTTACAGTTAATAACCCTGCTTAAAATCTGAGAATTGCTGGATTAAAAGAGAAGACCTAACATTTTTTATTCTTTCAGGCTAAACATCACACTGATCCAGAAACTCAGAGGCAGCGAGTGGTGTACCACCTCTCCATGCGCCTGCTGCAGACTGCAAGAAACTCGAGACTAGACCCTGATAGCCTGCGAATGTATCTGAAGGGTCTAAAGAAGCAGTATGAGGCAGAGCTTCAGACTGCAGTGCAAGCAGTGGATGCAGAGGAGCAGTGACTTGACTCTAAGCCTTTCAGCATTGAGGAGCTTTCATACACTTTCTTTTTTGTCTGTGATCTTGACATGACACACTGAGTTTAAAGATGACCTTATCTGACATAAATAGCTATGACTGTTTTTACAAACTATGTCATAACACATAGTTTCTGTTTATACATTTTCAATGCAATGTAAACTATAGCAGAATGTTCATTAAATTAATACATCCCACTCTCTTAGTTTATAATTACATAAATATTGCCGTTAGCCATAAGCAAAGATCTGCTAGAACTTGTCATACAAATATAGTACTCCCGTCTGTAGACTTTGGGGAAGTGCCCTGGACCACTCCTCTTTCAGTATCGTAAGATTTATGAACCAAGAATGTGTCGAAAGGGCGGTACTTTTTACTTATTATTTGTAATGTGATGACTGGTGTCCTTCGGTGTGCCACGATTCACAAAATGAGCGCTCCTTAGCAGGCTGACTGTGACCCGCCCCCGCGAACCAGAAACAGCAGATTCTCTGTGACGGATAGCGCAGAAGAAAGCCGGGTTGGAGCTGCCCTGGGAAGGCAGGAGTGTGCTGGTGTCAACGCAGAGCAACGCCATTTCACTACTAGCTAAGGGAACAGCAAACTAAAGCTACAGGTATTTCTAGCTGCTGTTTCCGAAGATCTTCTATTCGTTTCTTGTGAAAAAACTGCTCATCCCGTACTTAGCACAGCTTAGCTCTTCACGTAGGCCTGGGAACGGCCCTCAGGACTTTAACGGAAGGATGGGGACGGGTCAGAGATTTCAAGACAGACGTAGGCTAGGATCTGAGAAGGAATGAGGCCCGTGTGGGCAGATGTCCGCCCCCCCAGAGAGTGTGAAAGAGAGTCAAAGTATTCCGGCTAACATTTGTGTGGTCAGTTCTGTCGCCTTTGTACTAATTGGATTGGGCAGCTAAGGCTAGTGCCTTGCTCTCGGTAGTTAGCTAGCCCATTCACAGTGTTGAGCTATAGCCGCTGAGTCGAACTTAAAAAGTGGTGACGGGTCTTTTCCTCGTGGATTTAACCATAGTAGCAACCGTGACCGTGGCCGGAACACAGTTAAGCCCCAGCAGTTGGACATTTTTCCTTGTCTTTCTGGGAAGTCATCTTAGTGACATGTGTTGTCTTTTCTTTCGCTTTCGTGGTTTATTTGATTATGACGTGTGATAAATGACCTAGCTGGGCTAGCTTGACAAGGAGCTTAGGCCACTTCTGCTTTTTATGTGATTACATGCTACAATCATTGACAGTGTTCCTCTAAGTGTAAGAATAGCTGCCATTGCGTATCTTGGTTGAATAGTCAGCACAAGGCCCACGATGCTACGTGTGGCATGACCTAGCATGCTGGGACATTTAGGGCTCAGCTGGTAAATGTTGAGGTGACTCGGGGCTATATCACCAAGTTTAGCTGCTGGCAAGTATAATAAGAAGGAATTATAATAGGAATAGTGACCAAAAACGTTACTGTGGAAAAGTGAGACTTTGTTAAACTGACTTTTACTTACTAAGTAAACACAAAACTAAAGTTCTTCTCTGAAGGACCATGAGGTTCATTCCAAGACCTCATTGCCCCTATTTTAAGAAGCCTTTAGGGTTATGCCTCAGCTTCTTCTCTCTTTTGATGAAAGCATTCTTAGCTTTGCCTTACAAGTGTCTTTTTTTGTGTGTCTTTGAGATCTGTCTGTAGATGGGTTCTAATCTGAAGTGTTTTACTTAATAGCATACTTTCCTGGATAAACCCTGACCAGCAGGATCATATCCTTGCAGATAACTTATTTGTTAATGTTTTCTAATTAAACCAAAACCACAGTCACTGTGTACTTTGGTACTTTCTTTAGTTTATTGCCAGAAGAGTGATAAAGGTGAACGTCACTATTCAGAGAGAGTCAACTTCCATTTGACTTAACAATAAATCTAAAGTAGATTAGTTTAATTGCCTAATTGCCTGGCTATCAGACTCTTTCTGGGTTAAAGGTGCTGTTAGTGAATATGATTTTTCTGAATTTTTTAATAATAAAAAAAAAAACATTATACATTAACATTATACTAGATTGTTGTAATATATAATTATTATAAATCAGAATACAGACACAACACATGTAAATAAAATACAAATGACATGTAGGAATGAGGTTGATATAATGGCATCTCACTTGAATGGGGAAAAAAAAAACATGCTCAAAAGTTTCCTTCAGTAGACAATGGTGGAGGAAGTAGGAAACAAACAGTGGTCCATTTTAACCCCCCATTTATTTGCAGTCTGTGCTCCTATTTTCTGTCTTCTTACTTATTTTGTCTCCAAATGGTAGGGCCTCTGATTGCCCCTTCCTGAGCCTGTTTCTGCCAGATGTCATTTCCTGTTGAAAAGCAGTTCTTCTTTCCCACTGTTGCCAAGCGCTTACTCAGAGCAGACCATCTGATCATTGGAGTTTCCTCTCTGATAATAAACGGTCTTGGTCTTGAAATGACTGTTGCTGTGACCCTGTATAAATTAAATTTGTTTTGAAAATGGTGCAGTTTTCTTTTTATTACAAAGATGTTCTTCATTATTTCAAAGTAATTATAACATTAAAACATAAAGGTAAAGTGACTGCTTGTGCACCTCTTACAGTTTGTCTGTGAATATTGTCTTACTGTACTTCCTGCAGTTACAGTTGTTACAGTCAGTCATAACTATTATATTAAGTTATTATATTATTACCACTTGATTACATTTTGTAACACATTTTCATTTGGCCGTCTCCCCACCATTTTAGTGCAGGTTTGATCCAGAAAAACAGTTTTCATTTTGATACTGTTTATTACACTTACATTGGCTATGTAATTTATTTTAGAGAAACTGCACACTTGACTAAAAAAGCTCTAATTTTCTGTAGTATCCTGGACTATAGATGTGTTTTAAAATGACTTGTTGCCTGTTTTACATTTATTATGTATGCATGGCCTGATTTTCGATTACTGTCTGTATTGCTTTTTGGACCTGATAGTTATCAGGAGTTGTCTCTGTCCATGTCTGCCAAAATCAAGAGGGATGGCCAGCCAAGTGGTTAGATTCCGGGGAGCCAATAACCCGGGAGGGCTTTGTCCTGCGGGCTCATTTTGATGCTGGAACAAGCCTCAGGCTGTACAAAAAAATCTCATGCACCTTCCACTCTGAGGCTAGGGACTCAAAGCAACCACGCCTCATACCTTCATACTGCTTACTCCACCCACACTTTTTAAATACCAGGAAGAAACGCCGAGTTATTTTGACACATAATGTACTCTGGCATGGGAGTGTCCTCGAATATGCAATCAGCAATTTCCTGATCTAGCAGCGACTGAAAGTTAATGATTTTATTTACACTAGAACCTTGTTGTGTATGTAGTACATGGTTTAAAAGCAGAGAGTGAAAACTCTTATAAAGACCACAGCTTGGTGCATGCTTTCACAGTATTCTTTACACAAACAGATATGCCTTTGCTCACCGTTTACATTTTCTAGGAGTGTGAAGGAATTCAGTCCTTGGGTTGGTTGAATAAGACATTTTCAATTAATTATTAAGATGAGACATTCTGATGTATTTGAGTCAAAGTAAAAGTAAAAATGTTATATAATAAAAACTGGACCCAAAAAAAAAAAGTGTTTCAAAGATGTTACATAATAGGGAGCTTGTAGTTTGTGTTCACAGGAAAGGCATGCTGTTTCAAAGGCAAACAGTTTTTCAAAATTGGATCAAATAGTAGTCATAATGAGCCTGATGTGTTTTTATGTGGTGCGTGTAATGAGAAGGGTTGGGGCGGGGGCACGTAGGGGAGGAGAAGGGACTGAAACAGTATCAACATTATACTTAGCCTGCCAGTCCACAGGAAGCCCTGCAGTGGAAAGTTATTCTTAAATGTATTATCATGGGTAATCTGCTTAATCCAAATTACTAAAGACGTCTGCTCTACAACACTGACTCCTACGCTGTGTTGCTGCCACAAATCTTGAGTATAGTATGGGATTGTGTCGCACTTCAGGTCACTCAGTGTCGCTGCCACGCCGCATTGTTAGCGACACAATACTGCTGTCGTCATCCAGGGCTTAACTTACCCCCAGTGTCAAAACACAGTGGTTTAATTTTTGTGATAAGTCACCGTTTTGCACGTGGTATCGCTGTGTGTTGATTTGCAAGACATACTTTGCAGGAATGCTTGAGAATGGATCGTTATTTATTTATTTATTTTTAGCAAAGTCGCTGCCATTGTTGCAAATGTGCAAAGAATGTGACAAAAACATCTTATTTGCTTGATTAAAGTGATAAAGATATGAGCTAGGGAGGAGAAACTGGAGCCTAAAGGGGAAAAATGCCAGTTCTGTGCTAGTTTATTCTTGCTGCATAGCCTTGAGGAGTCAGCTCAAACTCACCACATAGTTCCTAGAAATATCTTTGGCAGATGCAAAGCTGATGATGTCTTAGGACCACTTGACTCTGTAAACTCTGTTTGTGGTGGAGGAACATCATCTTCTTTTGGCTTTATGCAGGCGGGGGCTGAACTGCAGCTGCAGCAGATCTCATCCTGTGACACTTGGATGTAGGTGTATTTTTGCCCCTTGCAAATCCGGTCCGATATGAGTTTAGAATAACCACCGTGTCATTCTTGTGGGGGCTGAAAGAGGGAGGGGACTATTTAAGAGACTGTGAGCCATCTTCTTTTTAGCCTAGTTGCCTTTCTAATGATCTTGACCTATTTGGTCCCCTTTTAAACCAGGGCAAATGAAGTTGAGTCTCAGTCAGTGTTTTATGTACAGGTGTGTCTCTCTTTACACAAGTTACACATGTGTACATATGCTAAGCTGTGTGACTGGGGGACTGTCTTCTAATTGGATCACATCGCTAAGAGGGGACAGGGTGTCGATAAGAATCTCCTCTCATACCTTCTCAGCGCTACTGGTGTGCTTACACTCCGCCCCCTATGTACACATATCATAATCCATTTCCACTCATGAACTCTGCCTAGAGAAGCAGGTCTGAAGACTGTTCTGAGGTCTTTAACCAAAGAGTTTGTCTAAAGATGGATGAAGTTTCAGGGTCTGAATAGTGAATTCAGTGTCCAAGTGAATTAAACCTGCATTCTTTTTTGTTTTCGAAAAGATATACTGTTGTAAGGAGATGTATAGCTCTGTCCTTCACTCTCCTGTCTGTGAGCTCAGTAAGCAGTTTCCTGTTGAGTCTGTCTTCTCAGTTGCAAGTTTCAAATCTTTCTGAATGCAACATGTTGTTCATTCTGCGTCCCCATTAGAGTCAAAAGGAGGACAAACTGGGATATTTTTTACAGTGTGACTGAAAAGGCGCTAGCCTGTGAAAATGCAATTTCTTTGCCTTCTTGAGGGATCCGCCCTTCACTTGTCGCATTCAGCCATCACTCTGGCTCCTGTGACTGAAACTTAATATGCTCGCTGACAGACCCAGCCAGACTTGTTAGATGGAAAGGAGCGGCAAGCTGACTGAGAGTATAAATCCTATAAATCTCATTATATCAGTTTCAATATTTGAGCAGTTATCGCCCCAGGATCTGGTATTTAGCTGTCTTTATCAGTTGCTTCTATTAAAATTTCAAACCAACATTAAGTGTATTGTATTGGAAGATGTACAACATATAAATTGAACAAGACAAGTTTCCTAAACTAATCTTACTTTTGTTTTTCTTGGGTTATTGTCCAATTTCAGAATGGCGGTGGATATCTACGACTCTCAGTACCTGCTCATCCTGGCCCCTTCACTGGTCATCGCCCTCATGTTTCTCTTCTTCTGGCTCTTCATGAAAGAAACCTCCTACGATGAGGTGCTCGCCAAGCAGAAGCGTGACCTCAAGTTGCCACCAAGCAAACCAGACCCCCGTAAAAAGAATGAAAAGAAGAAGAGCAAGAAGAAGGAGAGCGCCAGTGGGGGAAGCGGCGGAGGAACCGGAGGTGGGGGGGAGTCGGAGGAGGATCTGCGGGATTTTGATGTGGCTGAGGGTGCTAACAGCTCCACTGTGGAGGTAGAGGAGGAACCTGTGTCAGCTGCTATCCCTGATCCTGCTCCACCTACACCTACTCCCTATGTGCCTGTTTCGCTGTCACCAGAGGCTCCTGCTGGTCTGAGAGAGAGAAAGAAGAAGGAGAAGAAGGCTGCCAAAGCTGCTGCTGCTGCTGCTGCTGCTGCCGCTGCCGCCACCACAGCCACAGTTTCTCTCTCTGAGGAGCCAGAAGTAAACTGCTCCAAGCCAGTCAGCCGCAAGACAGAGGCACCTTTGACTGCAAGCAAACAGTCCAGCACACCCTCACCGAAACATGAGGTTCAGGTCCAGATCCAAGCTGTTCAGGCTCCCGTTCAAGCTCAGACACCTCCCCAGATTTCTGGGAAAAAGAAGGAAAAGAAGAAACAAAAAGTGGAGCCTGGTTAGTAACCAAGAGTAATGGTTCCTGTTTTTGGGGTTGTGGTTTTTTGTTTTTTTTTGTGGTTTTTTATTTTTATTTTGAGAAAACATGAGAATGCCAGGTAGCAGTTTCATTTGGTTAGTATTTGTTTGAAATGACAGCATTTGTGGTAAAACAGAGAACTGATATTGCTGTAGTTGCTTCTTTCTCAAGTTCGGACATTTGTGCCAGTAACTTTAATGATAATTGAGCATTCTTATTTAATCAATCAAGGCAGACTGAGAAGGTTTTCTCAACTCGCTGTCTGTCTTTCCAGCAGATGAGCAGCAATCAGAGGTTAAAGTGGAGCAGGCCCCAGCTACTGTCAAGAAGGAAGCTCCCGTTGTGGCTGAAACCAAAGTTTTAGATGGTGCAACTCAAAGCGTGACCAGTGGCAAAAAGAAGAATTCTGCCAAGAAGCAGAAGACCGATCACGGTAACGATGATAAAATATTAAGTTATTAATTCATAACATTAAATTTGAAGAATTTTACTCTCTTAAGACTCTCAAGAAAAAAGCTTAAAGTGAAGCCTGGAAATCTAATAAAGAGTATTTTCTGAAATCCAGTTGATGAAGCCCATATTTTGCCAGAGTCAGCAGCTTCTGCTAACCACCAGGCAACCCATAACGATGACGCACCAACCAAAGGGTCTGGCAAGAAGCAGAAAAACGAGACTGATAAAGGTAAGAGGTGAAAGCGTGTGTTTTAATCCCAAAATATTTGTGAGCCCTTTTAAACTGGATCTCTTGTTTTTGTTTGCCTTAACAGAGAACACTGAGGTGAAACTGAAGGAGCTGCTCTCCGGTCTGTCCAGCCTGGCTCTGTCAGATGCAGAGGCCGTTAGTGTGATGGCTCTACTGCGAGAGAAGAGCCCTAATGCCGTGGACGCCTGGCACAAGGTGAGAGATTAATGAGAGATAAGCTGAACTGGGTGCTGTCACAAACGACATTCCACACTGTTTGCATGTGGCAGGTCATGTAGTGTTTGTAGTTGGACTTTCTATGCCTTCTTTTAAAATGTGTTCTCTTTCACTGACAGTCCTCAACTAGGCCTGACCCAACTGCCCAGGAAAGGGAGAAGCTACTGACAACTCTGCAGGAGGAGGCCTCCATTGCCAAAGACAAAGTGAAACAGCTCAGTCAGGTCTAGAGTCCAATCTTTTTTTCTTTTTTGTCTTTTTTCCATAATGAATTGTGACACGACTGATTTCCTTCCAGCTTAATCATGTAATGCTGGAAAAATTCCACTTGGTTCGTAAAATGCTTAATTTATCTTCATACTTTGCTGCAGGAGCTGCAGGTTGAGAAGCAGAAGACAAACGGGGTAGAATCAGTGATGAGGGAGCAACGCGCAGCCATGGAGAAAGAACTGGGCAGTATGCAGGCCAAAGCACAGGGCACCTACCAAGAGCTCCAGACAATGCAAATAAAGGTGAAGCCTTGTATTTTAGTTATTATCAGTACAGCAAGTACTGGGCTGTATTACACTTGATAACACTTGGATAACTGCTAGTGCTGTTGAAGAATTGAGGAATTTAAAAAATGTGAAGAAAACAGAAACTTCTGGCAGCTTCTTTGACACGCCAGAGAGAGTTGGTGAAGACTGAGTACCGTTGTTTGTGTGTAGTTTCAGCAGGTGAGGGAGCAGCTGGAAGGCCAGATCACTCGACTGCAGCAAGAGAACAGCATCCTGAGGGACGCAGTCAGCTCCGCCACCAACCAGCTGGAAAGCAAGTCAGTGTTACACAGCTGTTCACGCTCCCCAGAGCTCCATACGTGTCTCATGCTCAGCGTCGTGAAGCATAGTGATTCCAACTATATCTCTTAGTCACCTCATTGTCTTTTTACCTTATCGTTCATTACACAATAGCCTAAGCTATTTGTAGAATGCTTCTGCTACAATTTCCCATATGTATCCCTTAACAGTTATTATTATCATGTCATGTACGTGTGCTTGATAGGAATTCGGCCGAACTAAACAAGTTGCGTTCCGAGTATGCCAGCCTGATGAAAGAACTATCAGACAGCAACAGCAAGCTGCAGCAGGAGGAGCACCAGAGGAAGTCACTGGAGGTCAGCTACAAGCAGAACGTGTCCCAGCTGGAGGTACGCTAATCCAGATGCGCGGCGTGTTTATTTAGCCTGTGCTTCAGTTTCCCCAGCTGAGACAAAAATGAACCGAGTTGTGCAAAACCTGGAAATGCTTCAAATCTGGTTAGCGGGTGTGGCAGCATTACTCTGGAAATGGGAGGAGGTTGTAGTGGAAGTCCCGGTGAGGGTTATGGGAAACAGAACCTGAGCTGGAAGGATTTTTGTTGCCTTTGGAAGCAGGAATGTTTGAGGCTTTGTGCTGTGTATAAACAACACTTTTCCTGCTAGACACTCAGATGAGCCTTTCCTGACTTGTCGTAGACCACGATCATAACATGGAGATTGAAGTTGCTGGCTCCATACAATTAAGTCTTTGCAAGAGCTTTAGAGCGATCCCAAGAGCCGAGAAATGCACTGTGTAGAAAAAAAGAATTAGTGAAAGAATCTGCACATAGGCCTGTAGATATTCTGATGGATTTCATAAAGTTTTCATTTCCTCTGCAAAATTTATACGATCGCTCTTTTCCAAATGAAATGTATGGAAGGACGATGTTCACAGAGTTTGTATCTGTCTCCAGGCACAGCTGCAGGATGCTAAGCGGCGCTGGGAGGAGCTGCAAAACTTCATCCACAGTGTCAATGCCGAAAGAGAGAAAATTCAGACCTCCAAACAAGGTGATAAAGTATAACATTGCACCCAAAACAAACAAAAAAAAGCTTTAATTTTTGCAAACCCTAAAAAAATGACGGTGGCTCAGTGACGGCTGTCGTGTGGTTGCAGAGCTCCACAATCAGCTGCTGGCAGTTGAGGCTGAGATGAGCAACAAGAACAAGGAGATCCAGACACTACACAACAGTCTGGCTGAAGCTATGGTCTCCAAGGAGCGGCTGGAGCAGAAAGTGAGGGAGCTGATGGAACTGTCCAAGCACAGTATGCAGGACGACTCGCTCCAGACCCGGGTTCAGGTGTGCTCACAACTCACGGTGCCAAACCTGCAGCAAGACGAATGAAACTGTTGGTGTAGTTACACGGAATGATATTATAGTCCTCAACCTAATGATTACTAATAATTTGTGTTTAACAGGAACTTATGAATGAGAACAAAGGTCTTCAGGTCCAGATCTCTACACAGGTAAATGGGTCAACTTCACTCACTTATCATTTAAAGTCAGTATGGGATGCA
>VOQK01018134.1:4343-18949 GCA_015052645.1 Benitochromis conjunctus
AAATCCAGTTTTTTTTTAATAAAAAAAAAAAAAAACCCCCCCCCCCCCCCCCCAAAAAAAAAAAACACATGGCATAGTACTACTTGCATGTTGTACACAATATACGTGGTTAAAATTCAAAACTTAGACCACAAACACATTCACAAACACACAGGCACACTTAGACAAGTTATGAATTTGAATGCAAATGAGTGTCTGGATGATGGTTGCTGCAGGCTGTCCATTTAGAAGAGTCATCACCCTGTTTCCATCCATGACACATGGAGACACCACAGTCACTTCTCATCTACATCAGACACCTGAAGACACACTGAGAAGAAACAACAGACATTCAGAGAAAAAAAAATATAAACCAAAACAAAAAAAGCTCTTAAAGTCTTGTTTGCATAATTAGAAATTTGCATATTTTTATGTATGCTTCAGTCCTTACCGGTGTGTGTTTGTGCTGCCAGTTTGCTGTCAGTTTTATAGTATATAAATGCCAAAGGTGAAAGATCATCTTATTATCATACCTACTGACAGTGGCTGTCCATTCAGTGAGAGTTCTGGAATTCGTAATTATGTCTGTGTTAAAAAGAAGGACAATGGGACAATGTAAGTTTTAAGCTTTCTATTTTGAACTACTGATTACTTTTATTTATTAAATTCTTCTTATATGTCTATTATATGTCAAGTATGGTATTAACTTTAGCAGTGTTGCACAAGTTGTACAAGGCAACTTTTAAAGATTGTTTTTGGTTTGGTACTTTCCTACTGAGAATTTGACAGGGTTAAAAGTAAACTGAGCCTTCTTAATTATCATTTTTTGGTTTCTTGCAGTAAGGTCAGGAAATGACAAAAGTACGCAGACATTCTGGTAAGACGGGACATTTCATGGATGCTAGAGACTGGCTTTAGAGCATCAGACAAGGCTTACAGCTCTTGTGACTAACATTTTGTTACATTTATTTTAAATTTGGTGTTTCAACAGAGTTTTGTCCTAGCTGAAGCATATCTACAAAGGATTGTGATACAGAGATTAGTGTAATTAGATCCATTCTGTACAGGTAAAAGGAGAGGCCAGAGAAGTACAACTGAGTTGGTAAAGGAATGGCAGACATAAGGATAAAGTCAATCAATCTCATGTGATACAAGAATCCTCAGCTCAGAGAGACTAAAGAGAGAACACTGCAATAAAATCCTGTTACATACAGTTAGCTACAACCCCACAACTGTGTTCCTTTATAAAGAAATGAACAACATGTGATAATAGTCAATACAAAACAATAACAGTGGAAGGTAATGCTGTCCAACTGAGAGTACAGAAGACGTTTTGGATTTAAGTTGGGTGTCTTGGTGTCTAGTGTCATTAGACTAAGCACAGGATGCACATAGATGCAGTCTAAGTTTTGTGTTAGACTGAGGTGGTATACAGAAGGCTTGTAGACCTCTTAATTTCCTGCTCAATATTCGTTCCACTTGTGTTCAATCACATATGATCCCAAGCTCTGAAGAAGCACTCAAAGGTTGAAACTGTGGCAAAATTGAACCTAGATGAGGTTGTCCTGAAGGGTGTGTGGTGAGTTCAGATTCCTCACAACTAACACCATTAAATCAAACTGAGAATTGAATGCTTAAATTTAGATACATGGTAAGCATGAAACCTGGTAGTTTATTTTTCAAAAGGTTCTGGACACACTGACAATGTTCATAAATGTAATTATAAAGGAAGTATTTGCTTATGTCCCTAACATATTTATCTGATGTTGCCTTTTGTCAGGTCTGAATGAAGGCAATATACAGCATATATTAAGAAGGAAACTTTGAAAGTGGATACCCACAGTCATCGAAAGGGCACATTCAGATCAAAGCCCTCTATGAACTGTGATTGTCTCTGTGTATCAAGCAGATTGACAGATAATGCATATCTACAAACATCACTTAAAGAAGACACACACTTATCATTCTCTTTCTTCCTCTGTTTCTCTATATCTTTCAAAGACACAATATATATACACACTTGCATTTGATTTCCCCTTCAAGCTTCAAAGAGGACCTAGAGTGACGATGAGGACAGGGATTAATCTGACAAAGCATCAGAAAGCTGCATTATCCACCCAGATTACAACTCCTGCTGCAAAGGGATATTGCTGCGTTTATGTGCATGAGAGTGTCTGTACAGGTGCATGTGCATGTGCATATGAATGTAGATGTGCAGCTGTTTGTCTTAAAAGCTGTGTAGTAAACACAGCCTAATGTTGTAGGACAAAGCTAGGACAGAAGATGAGAATAAACAAGACGGTATAGACAGTAAAAGTCATAATAAAGTTTTACTTTTTTTTTTGCTAAGGGATCTTTTGGCATTGAACACATTTTAGAAAGCTTACACAGCAAACTTTTAAATCAAGGTGGAAGAAACAGAGTTTTTCAACAGCAGTGACAGGATCCCTGTTGCCAGTTTCGGAGGAAGAAGAGCGTTATTTAAAAATGAAATGGAATAAATCATTCTGAATTTAGGCAAAAAGAATCAAAGCAAAACAACATCAAACTGAACAAGTAAAATTTATAAAATAAATAAAAGTAGGTAGTGTAACTTATAGATTCTTACAAAAAAAAATATGGATGAGTGGAAAACTCATCCATACCGCAAATCGCTACCCCCTCCACGAATTGCTACCTTATCGTGGTGAAGGGGTTTGTGTATTCCAGGGATCCCCGGTGTTATGTTGTCCAGGCTTTTTTATGCCCTGGTAGGGTCTCCCATGGCAAATTGGTCCTGGCTGAGGGACTAGACAAAGAGCGATTCAGAAGACCCTTATGAGTACACGATCAAAGGAACAGTTCACTCTGCCCAGGATAGGTTTACCAGGGCCCCACCCTGGAGCCAGCCCGAGGGAGGGTGCCCAAGGGTGAGCGTCTGGTGGCCACGTCTTAGTCGATGGGGCCTAGCTGGGCACAGCCCAAGAAATGGACATGGACCCATCCTCCTGCAGGCCCACTACCCGCATGAGGCACCATAGGGGTTTGGCTGCAATTTGTGTTGGATGGTGGCCAGGAGCGGAGGCCCTGGTGGACCAATCCCCAGCTACCAAGACTAGCAATTGGGACATGGAATGTCACCTCTCTGGTGGGGAACCTAGTTAGTCTTGGAACAGGTCCTGACTATCGTCTGCACTTATGACGATGACGATTCAGAGAATGACAGTGCAAAGTCAGTGAGACCTGGAAGGGTCGTGATTGGGAGGAATGGCCTCTTGGATCTGAATCCGAGTGGTGTTGTGTTGTTGGAATCTGGGCAAACCACAGTTTGTCCATAATGAACACCATGTTCAAACATAAGGGTGTTCATAAGTGCATGTGGTACTACAACACCCTAGGCCACAGATCGATGATTGATTTTGTAATCGTATCACCATACCTGCAGCCACATGTTCTTTACACTTGGGTAAAGAGAGGGGCTGAGCTGTTAACTGATCACCACCTGGTGATGATTTGGATCAGGTGTCAGGGGTGGATGCTAGACAAACCTGGCATACTTAAACATATAGTGAGGGTGCCCTGGGAATGCCTGGCAGAGTCCACAAGATATTCAATGCACACCTCTGGCACAGCTTCAACAGCATTCTGAGGGAGACTGGGGACATTGAATCCGAATGTTCAGCACCTCCATTGCCGAAGCCGCTGCATGGAACTAACAGCCACAAGGTGGTTGGTGCCTGTTGTAGTGGTAACCCCCAAACCAAATGGTGGACACCAGAGATAAAGAGAGCCACCAGGCTGAAGAAGGAGTCCTATCAGGCTTGGTTAGCCTGTGGGATTTTGGATGCAGCTGATAGGTACCAACAGGCCAAGCAGAACATGGCTTTAAGAAGGGGGACCCATATTTAAGAAGGCGGACTGGAGGGTATGTTCCAACTATAGGGGGATCACACTCCTCAGCCTCCCTGGGAAAGTCTATGCCAGGGTGGAAAAGAGAGTCCATCTGTTAGTCAAACCTTGGATACAGGAGGAATAATGCGGTTTTCGTCCTGGTCGTTGACCACTGCACCAGATCTTTATCCTGTCGAGGATACTTGGGGTGGCATGGGAGTTTGCCCAACCAGTCTACATGTGTTTTGTGGACTTGGAGAAGACATTTGACCGTGTCCCTTGGAGTGTTCTGTGGGAGTTTCAGGAGTATGGGGTTTCTGGTCCATTACTACAGTCCATTCGATCCTTTTACAACTGTTGCAAGAGCTTGGTCCACATAGCTGGCAATAAGTCGGATTTGTTTCTGGTGGGTGATGGACTCCACCAGGGCTGCCCTTTGTCACTGATTTTATGGACAAAATTACTAGACGTAGCAAAGTGACAGAAGGTTTTCACTTGGGTGGTCTCAGAATCTCATCTCTGCTATTTGCACATGATATTGTTTTGTTAGCTTCATCGGGTGATGGCCTCCAACTCACACTGGAACGGTTTGCAGCTGAGTGTGAAGCGGTGGGAATGACAATCAGCACCTCTAAATCTGAGGCCATGGCCCTCAGCTGGAAAAGGGTAGAGTACCCACTCCAGGGCAGGGATGAGTTCCTGCCCCAAGTGGAGGATCTCGGGGTCTTGTTTACGAGTGATGGGAGAAGGGAGTAGGAAATCGACAGAGCTGGTCACAAGCTGTGGGTAGTGATTGAAAGAATGAGATCAACAAGCAGCGGAAATGGACTTCCTCCGAAGGGTGGCTGGCCTTTCCCTTAGTGATAGGGTGAGAAGTTTAGCCATCTGGGAGGGGCTCAGCATAGAGCTGCTGCTCCTCCACATCAAAAGGAGCCAGTTGAGGTGGTTCAGGCATCTGATAAGGATGCCTCCTGGGCGCCTCTTGGGTGAGGTGCTCCAGGCATGTCCCACCAGGAGGAGGCCCCGGGGCAGACCCAGGACACGCTGGACAGATTATATCTCTCGGCTGGCCTGGAAACACCTTGATGTTCCCCCGGACAAGCTGAAGGAGGTGGCTGGGGAGAGGGAGGTCTGTACTTCTCTGCTTAGGCTGCTGCCCCCATGACCCAGCCCAGATAAGCGGAAGAAGAGGGATGGATGGATGGATGGATGGATGGATGGATGGATGGATGGATGGATGGATGGAAAACTGATCAGTTAAACACTAATTTATTCCTCACAACACCATTGATTTGGCTGACAAGAGAACATATAATTAGAAGGAAGTTTACTACATGTGTAATCATCTAATACCAGTAATGGATAAATGAAATTAAACATTCTTGACTGAAACAGGTGAGGATAGTGACAGACATGTGAGTGATGATGACAGTGGCAGACAAGCTAATATAATAGTTGACTGGGTGGACGTTCTTGATAAAAAGTGTTAGATAAGGTGAGGAATGGAGATGGAGATACTGTATATGTGCTAAAAGGATGGAAGGGTGAGCAAATAGTGATGTCAAATAATGGATCACACTGTTAAATGTTAACAAACTGAGTGTAAAGGTATACTGTAAAAAAATGTTCACTGTCCTGCAACGCTGTGTGTACTTGGTGCTGATATCACAAGTCGTGCCAAAACCCAAGTTCTTACAATGACGGACCGGCAACCAGTGCATCCTGTGGAGGCAGTGGCCCAGATGGTAGCAGAGCAGGCTGCCATGCATTTAGAGCAGGCTTCGGTGAACCTGTGACAGTTGAACCAGCTACAGGACCAGCCCAAGCACCAGAACAAAGTTTTGGAGAATCTGGTCGCTGCTGAAGAGTGGACTCAGCTGCTCCTGCTGCTTTCAAGGGAGGCCAAGACGCCAGTTCTTAGCCTTTCTACAGCAGTGAGCAGTTGTTTTGCGGATGTTTACCTGACAGTTATGGATTTCCTGGGCTTCGCACTCGAAGATCATCACAGCTGCTTGCGGGAAGGTGGAATGGGGCCAGAGGACCAGCCTTTTTCTTTCACCATGAGCTGTATGATGCAGCAGCTCAGTATGCAACCTGGCCCCACAAAAACAGAAGCTCGGCTGGTTGGACTGATCTGATCTGTTATTGGAACATTTCATGGAGCTTGCACCAAGTGGTGATGCTGGCAGAGGACCACCTGGCAGCGTATATTCCCGACTATGGTGGCTCCCACCTGATGCATCCTTTAATTCTGGGAACAGATTGGCTGGTATTTAATAACCCGTTGGATCAATGAGTGGGGATGCGTTCACAACCAATAGACTGTCTGTGCTGCACTCAGTGATGATGCGAGGTTGTACAATGCTGACTCTGGGGAGGAGGAGACAGCAGAGGCTTCTTGGGAAGCCCCGGGACATAGAGAAATAATTTTTCAGGTGGAGAGGCTAAACAAGATTCATAAGTTCATTCACAAGGATGATCACAATTGGGATCGCTAGCTAGACCCTCTGTTGTTTGCAGTTTGCAGTCCTGAAAAATTGAGAGGAAGGTCCAAGCCCAGATAAGAATGAGATTCAATACGTTATGGACCTGAGAGCAAAGCTACACATATTGGGGAGATTATTATGATAGAATTTGCTCCAGGCCCAGGAACATCAGCAGCGCCTTTGCAACAGAGGGGCTAGGTTCAAACAATTTTTGCTGCTCACACGTTACATGCTGCTGCCTACTTGGATGATATTATCGTATATAGTGAGATCTGGGTGGAGAATGAGCAGCGCTTGGCCTCGGCCCTGGAGTCATTAATCTTCCACGAAGATTGGCTCACAGCCAAACATGTTGGCTGTGAATCCTTGGACAGAGGGAGGTACAGTATCTGGGGTACGAGGAGGTGGGCAAGTGCGCCCCCATATGGAGAAAATAACAGCCATTACAGCCTGCCTGTGTCCTGAGACCAAAAAAGAGTTGAGGCTGTTCTTGGGTCTGGCGGGCTGCTACTGCTGCTTCATGCTGAATTTCGCAGAGCTAATGAGCCCCTTAACTGACCTCAACTGAAAGGATGCCCCAGATCTCCTTTTTGAAACTACTGTTCATTTCTTTGTAAGTGAGCAAACTTACAATATACAACCACCACAGTATAAGAAATGCAAAGATTCAATAGGATACAAAAAGCATCCTAACGTGCATACATTAACATTTATATGTTAACATACTGTATAGCAAAGGTTGACATTTTCTTGACAACCATCCATCCAGCCAGCCAATACATTGTCTTATTATCACTAATAAGAATATCTTTTGGGTATAAATGCCAAGCTCCAAATTTTAGCTGAGAAGAAAAATCTATGCTGAACACCTCCTGCTTCGTCTGTTATGAAAGGAAGTTCACTTATCTTTTTTTAATATATAATGTTTTATTGATTCATATGAGTTTTGCTTCTTGCAACTTCATAGCACATGTGATATATAGCAGTAAGGTTATATTTAATTTTATCAACAGAAATGTGGTTCCTTGAGGAAGCTTCTGTGTTTGATTGTGGTGATTAAACTTCAACCCAGAGATGTCTCTGTAACCAGGACACTCTGCCACTTTTGATAAAAAAAAAAAAAAAAGCAGCTACACTGTTTTGTGAATAATGCTCCACAGCAAGGAACCAGAAGCACTGCAGTGAAAACAGAGGCTGAAGTTAAAGCAAGGCCACCAATAAGAGTTCTCATATCTTAGCTTCCCGTCCCAAGACACCCTCTGTCTCCTTCGCTCTCTTGTTTTATTTTTCATGGACAGTCATCTTCCCTGGTTTCTCCAAGCTCCTTTCTCTTTAACTCATTTTGCAATGAGCACCAGAGTCCTTCAGTTTGACACACAATCAGTATATGCGTGCCTGTGCTGCATGCACCCAATTCTAAGTATACGCATGTCCACGCTCTATCACTGGTGCATGAACAGTTCTTCATATTATTGCGACATGTTCAAAGGCTCCTCCATCTGTGAGCATACTCATAGCATTCAAGCAATCAGTCAGAATAAAGGAGATGCAGTAACTGCTCCTCTTAACAACTTGTCATCTTTATTTTATTTACTTCTTGTTTTAATATTCACAACAGAAACATTACATTCACGTCTTCTTCTTGAGTGAATAAGATTTGTTTGTGCATGGCTCAGTGATCCTCTCATTCAGCTGTGCTGAGAGTAAGAACATCGTGTGTCATAACACCATGGATATATATATTCTTTTTATATGGCATTCTCCAGTCTTTATTTCACTAGATTTACCTAAGATATGAGGTGAAACAATGTGCTTAGTATTTATGGAATTGCAATATTATGAGTAAAGTGGTGCAACTCCAAACATTAATAACCAGTGTATTAATGCTTAGTGTCAGTGTGGACAACAGTGCATTCTTATAAGATTTGTCCTGGTTTGGCATGTCTGCTGATCCCTTTCTCTGCTTTTCTGCAAGTTTCTCTCACATCTCCCTCCCTCACCAGCCCCCTCTCTTACCCAAAATTGTGTCCCTTCCCCTCTGGATTGTGTTCATTAGTATGATAAATCGCTTGGGCCCTCCTAAATATTCTACTCTCTTTCTAATGAGATACAAACACAGGCATGCACACAAACCAAAACAAAACTTGCGGCAATGGTGTAAACACGAAACCTAGTTTGTGATTAGGTAGATAATGTATTCTTTCAAAGTTACCACAAGTCAGAGTCCCAGAGATACACAAAACTGTATCAGCACACATTCTCCAAAGTGTACAAGAATGATATCAGAACTGGATATAACAGCAGAGGTCTGCTTCAGTGCAAGTCAAACAACACAAAGGAATATGTTTTGTGCAACATAAACGTCATAAGCTCTCAGCATGTGTCCCAAGTTTTCCAGACTTTTTTTTTGTTCCTAGTTGTGCTGCTTCTTCCATCTTATCCCAACCAAATGGTTGTTGAACCTCCTGCTTTTCTCACAGGCTACAGTAAACATCTCTCCTATGTCTCTCCTTAATAGAGCTCATGTTACACCATCAATTAATCTGTTTGAAAATGTACAATACCTGCTATGTCCCCATTATAGGGTCAGTAGTCTAAGATGCAGTTTTCCAATTTTCTTATACGTGTGTTATTGCAGCACCCCATATGAATCACTGTCCTATCTTGTCAACTTGATGTTATCTTAGATAGGGGTGTACATTGCCTGTAAGTGACCTTGAGTGTTGGCTGGTATCAGAGAATATGTTAGGTAAGTGTAGGTAATGCTTGTCAGTGTGTGCAAGTTTCCTCTTCAGTGTCTCCTTCAGTCTGTGGAGAGTGGGTTACCTCCTAATAAATGACTAAGACAGAATCAGTGTTTCCTCCTGTTATTCCTCCCATCCAAGAATACTGAGACTGCACTGAGAGGATGACCGTTACCTGCCACACACATTCACATAAAATCTCTCTCTGTCACACGCACATAGGCATGCACACACAGTGCCATTTCTCCTGACTTACTCAGAGCTGTCCAGGGACAGATTAACTGTGCCACGGTGTTGCCCTGCCACCTCTGACCTTCCAGAAAGTTCTAAGAGAGTAGACCCCGGGCTCACCACTGAAATCCAATTACCCATCCAAGCAGGGAAGCAAGAGAGGGGACATGGAGGGAACTGTAGCAAGTGATGGTAGGCAGAGAAAAAAAATTAGACTGAAAGTTTTCCATGCTGTGGCTCTCCATCAAGCCTGCTCCAATGCAATTCTGCTTTCTTTTCTCCTTTTGCTCCAACTTTGCCAGTATTTATATTCCTCACCCCACTGTTGTGTCAGTTTTTGATAAACTACATTTGTTTCATGGTGCTAATGGTATAGGACTAGACATGGGAGATACAGCTACAGCCTGAAATGGCACATCAGTGCAAGGTAATCAGCTTCATATTATTAGACACAAGCCACTGAAAGTTTCAAGGTAATCTAAGAGTGCTAACAGTTTGCATCAAACCAAGTTTCCATAAGCTTTGACAACTTTGCATTTACACTACATATTCATGAGGATCATAATTGCTTCTGCAGTCTGCCTTCTGAAGGTTGGAAAATCTTTTATTTATCTTGTCTTTGCACATATGCATCAATCAGTGAATCAGAGTTCAGGTAGCTTTTATCAAAGACATGTAGCGAGACTTTGATATACAAACTGATAGCAGGGTCCACACATCCCTCCAGAGAAACTTGATAATCAGCATTATCAGCATTAAGATCAGTATGGCTGGGATACACATCACAGCCAATCCTCTTAATGCCAATGAAGGATCTTTTGGTTCTACTTTTAAATTCATTTGCAGCAGCTAAGCTACATACCCATGGGAATATACAGCAGCAAATGGCTGAACCACAAGGTGAGTTTACATGCTGTTGTAAGAAAAAGATGAACGGCTGGGTTTAGTAAGCATAGTAAAATTAGCATGATGCTGCAATTGCAAAAAAAAAAAATGTTGTTGGAAGTTAAAAGTTCTATGGGTGGTCTATTAACAATGTGCTAAACAAAAAAAGGTAGTGTAAGTGCAGTTTTTGCATGTCTGTTTACGTGTGTGTACATGGTATAGCAATTCAGATGAATGAGAGGTTAACTAAATTAGAAATCATATGATTTCGGTTCATTTTGGTTTGATTCGTTTGTTAGAAAATTCTGAGGACTGTGATTGCGTGGGTTGAGACAGTTCTCTGAATAAAACTGACAGCTCAGGTGGAGCACAGGATTTATCCAAACGAGAGTTGCTTTTTTACAAACTATTCCGCCACATCAACACGAAATCTGTGTCACACTCAACTGTATGATGTGTAGAAGAACATAAAATATTACTTACTGTCAGTTCTTGACGTCTAAGTTTGTTAATGAAGCTATTGTTAGTTTGTCATGACATCCTCTGTGTGTGCACTGTTGAGAAGAGACATTAATTTGATTTTATTTCAGTTCTGTTAAGAAAAAAAGACAAGAAACGTGGAGTTTACCTTTAAATATTCGGGGTAAGAACTCATTGAAAAGCTGCTACACAAAGGCAAACCCTAGGCAACATGCTCATAGCTTTGAGCAAGCCACTCATATTGATTGTACATTTGTTCTGATAACTTCTCCACCTGTCACTTTATTTAAATCAACAGTAACATATGACTTTATATATATATATATATATTAACACAGTTTGCACTAAATTCCCTGCTACAAATTGTAGAAAATCATCTATGTCTGAATCATTTAAATATTCTCCTCCCACAGTGCGATCTACATAAACATCTATGAAATGCTGGTAGGGGGCAGGATGGGAAGGATGGTATTCTAGTGAATGGGAAAGAAAACTGAAACCAAAGTGGACTGAAAGAAAAGTAATGATAAGAATCTTGGGAAAGTAACAGTAACAAGTAGTTTTTCATTTCTAGAATAAAGCAATGAATAATCCACCGAGTACTAAACTTACACTAAACTTCCATGCTAGGAAAAAAGACCAAAGTTGTCAGTGCTAACATTTGACAAGAAGCTTATTAATTAAGCCAACAATTTAATGTTACTGACAGTGTAGGATTTGCGATAGAAAAAGCTGTTAAGCCCAGTGGTTGTGACAGGGAATGTGGTGGTATAATATTGCACTTAGTTAATATACTGTCCACTAGCTATGAAGTTAATTATATTGCAAAAAAATTGTTGATGTAGCTTTTCTGGGAACTTCTGTGCAAACAAAGTGGATGAAGCAGAGAGAACAATACAGGCACAAGAAGAACATGCAGCTTCCACACAAAAAGGCCCAGCTGGCTGGTGGATTCAGACCCAGGCCTGGTAACGGTGCTGCGCCCATTGCAGCCCATTACAGATAGCTAACACAGAGAGACGCAGCAATAATCTCCTACATATACACCTACAGCCAATTTAAAATCAACAGTTACACTAACAGGTATGTCACTGGGCATACCTGTTACCTGAAACGTGACAAAAAATGGCCCCAGTCAAGCAGCAAGATTGAACTAACTAAAGTGGTTAGTGGTGGGATTCTTACAACAGGGCCAGCAGCAGTAAATCCTTTTAAAACACTGTTCTCAGTAGAGGAAATTGTACCTACATTTTAACCTTTGAACATTTTAATTTATTATTGCCAAAATCAAAAGTGTGCATAAAAGACTGCTGGTAGTGGTGAAAAACAAAATTCTCCAACATAGCATAAGCATACTTAACCCTTTCACGCATAGCGGTCACTACAGTGGACAGCTATTCAAAGGCTGTTTTCTTGTATTTGTGTCAGTGTTGATGCTATACTTGCACATAAACCACTACATTGGACACTGATGTGTCACTCCATACCTGCCACCCACTGGCCGTCTAATGTTACTATAGATGTATGATGTGTTTCATTGTAATTATTGTTATTTGACCCTGTCATGCATTAATTATGACAACCTCAATCAGGATTTTATTCATCTTTTCATGCCTAAAAATGAATAAAAATGCTGTTTTTAAAAAGAAAAAAGAGGGAAATAAGTGTAAAGGAAATTTTGCAGCATAATAAAGAAAATGCAGTAAAACTGTAATTACACTTATGTTTTCTAATATACTACACTAGGTAGTGTGAAATGACACATTTAATCTTAGAAATAGTTACCATCATTTAAGTATTCTTTCAATAAAATCATATACTTCATATATTTCTGCTTTTCAAACACTGATTTAGTTGTCTACAGATTTAATTTATTAATATTGTATTATAGGTATATAAATAGTTCTGTTTTCATTTTGTGTGTGCGTGTGTCATCATCAGCATCTGTCATCATGGCAAGATGTGGTCTTAGAGATCTGTAGCTCAAAGTAGCACAAAAAAGGGTTTGCACACTTTAGCAGGTGTTTAAATATCAACGTGTGGGTCTACCTAGATATCTTTTGGCAGATTTTATCAACACAGTATCATCCAATTTACAGGTGTTAAACTTGTATTTAGCTATAGTACAGTATATAGCTATTGTTAAATGATTTGTGTGGTCTGCGCCTTAAATATTGAGCAAAGTATGCCAAAACTGCAGGGTAAGGTGGTTGCAATACCAAAAATGCAATGCTGTTGTGTGTGGTGTCATTATATCACAAGAGCTGTGGTTTCCAAAAACTTTCCCACATGTGGGACTAATAAAGGTTTATCTTATCTTATCTTCCTTGCTAGTATGAATGTGACACTAACACACTGTAATAAGTAGGGAAGAAACACGTCTGACTTTTTTTATAATGTATATGTTACTGGGTGGGTGACTGTGAGTGCGAATGGTTGTCTATGTGTTACCCCTGCGACAGACTGGCGACCTGTCCAGGGTGTACCCCGCCTCTCGCCCCAAGCCAGCTGGGATAGTCTCCAGCGTGCCCCCCCCCAACCCCAACCCTGAAAAGGATAAGGGGAAGTGAATGGATGGATGGATGGATGGATGTTAATGGATATTCAATCAAATGAACACTGATAACAGTCAAAGTTCTTCAGAAGTTTTTCACCCAAGACTTTTTCTGCTTCTGATTTGAATTTCTTGTGTTAACAAATTCATTTTTTGTGTTGCATGTCTATCCATGCTGTCAACATTTGTATGCATACACTTGCACTCGCTTTTAAGAAGTTACAGGTCAGGGAACCTTAACAGGTTTTGTATCCCAAGGACATAATCTGACTTTAATTTCAATCACCTGCATGACTGCCTACATCAACATGATTCCCTTCAGGAGAGTAGACAATCTCAAAAGCATGTCCATAAACCACAAAGAACATTTTCTAAACAGTCAGTCGATTGCTTTTAAAAAAATTAGCGTATTAGTCTCTTTAGTAGATTTGTACATGTTTATCCTGTCAAAATATTCTTTGATTTTTGTCGATATGATCCACGACATTAGGAGGCGCATACACATTGAGGCTTAGATATATTGTAAGTGCTTACGATAGGTACAAACTCAGTGATCAGATAAAGTGAGCATTAGATCGGATGTCTCGGGCACAGTGGGGTTTTTTAAGTAACAAAAAGTTAGATCTGCCTACACACTGCCACATCTGTATTATCACTCATCCCAAAGATCAGATCAAGCATATGTGTAGCGTTAGAAGATAATTACTTTTACCTTTTTCATAGACAACGGTGAGGATGAAACATGATAAAAAGGGAAAAGAAGAAAGTACCTTTATAATTAAATCCCACGCTATAACTCAGTGTGGACTTAAACTGCAAAGACCTGAGCTTGATCCTGTTTGGGTGTGAAGCTACCTTTTTTTAATAAAAATCACCTGACATGTCTTTCTGAAAATCATTGTTATATGTAAGGAATGCAAACTAAAATAAAGGCATGAAATCAATCGCACTCAACTTGTTTTGTTTTTTTTTCTTCTAAATGAGATAAAAGAGGAACAAAGCCAGTTCCATTAGCTCACGAGTATAATTAGAGTCTTGGTTAACACACTGAGGTAGAGACCATTCCCTTTCCTTCTCTGCAGAGGTTGAGTGATGAGATTGAGATGTGAGTTATGGGATTGCTTGTGACACCTCCTTGAACAACACCTGCTACCTAGCTAACACGTTTAGCATAAAGTAATCAAACTTTTCTCATTATCTCAGCAATGCAAGCCAATTAGACATCATACATCAACAACTCTGCAATTATCTACAATTACAACTCATTAAGCTCTGATTTACTTATGTTTTAATTAGCTGGTGCCACACTTTGTGTTACCGACAATGTCCTCGTGCTGGTGTAGATGGTTGTTGTCATAGCTAATGTAGCTGAAGATG
>VOQK01018135.1:6811-19207 GCA_015052645.1 Benitochromis conjunctus
CGAGGCCAACAAGGCACTTTGAATAGAGTCTGGATCAATACTCTTCCTCCTCTTTTTCTTCTTCTTCTCCTTCCCTTTCTTTGGTTCCTTCCTGATAAGCCATGGATCTACAAAGAGGAAAAACACTGAATTGCTGTAATTCACTTTAAAATGCTTTAATTTAACATCCAGGCTCCCCCCAGTATCCTCACCATCGTCATCATCATCATCAGACTCTTCTCTGAATGGGTTGAAATCGTCATCTTCATCTGCTGAGCTGACTGATTTGAAGCTGTCATCACTGTCGCAGTCTCTGTCTGAATCCTCTGACTGGCTCTCATCTGAACTCGTACCCGACAGACCCCCATGCTTCCGGGGACGCTTTTTCTGCTGCTTTTTAACCTCTGAACCTGGAGAGGCAGAATGGCATAAGAATGATGCAAAAGAACAACTTGATTTACATGAGTTTTAGCCATTATTAATGTTTTTGTGCCTTTTTACCTTTCCTCTTCTTGCCCTTCTGTTCTTGTTGTACAGCTGTGTCACTGGGAGAGGGGGTCTTCTTTGCTGAGAGGTCGATACCCAGCAGGCTGTAAAGCTTCTGTCTGTCTGGAGCCGGGAAGTGCTTTTCAATCAAAGACTGTAGCACACCTCTACAACAGAAACATTTTATTGCATTATTGTCGTGATAAAGACACACAACTTTGTTCACACTGTGACACAACTGTCATTTTAAGTCAGTCCATACTTTGCAGTTGAAACAAAGTCATTGAGTTCTCCTCCTCCTTCCTCCAAGGCCTCCAGTGTTCTTGCTTCACCAGTGGACTGAAGACCAATCACAACACACTGTAAAGGTAACAACTGGTTAGCTTATTTTTTCTCTCATTTTGGAGACAAATGATCAGAATTGCACAACTTGAAATTTCAAATCACTATTAAAGTTAGTGGCCAGGGCTTTGGTCCCTAATTTTATTCCCAATTCCACCCAACTCCATTCACTTCTCTGTTCGGCTGCCATAAAGATATAGTGCATTTTAGTCCCCCACAGCAGAGGGGAAAACAATTCCATTCCATCCCCTGGCAAAAAAGGAAAACACTTAAAAAGCTGCAGTCTGGTGGAGTCTGATGCACTAACAACAAGGGAAATAACCCACAGCTACATTTAATAAGCTGTGAAAGTAAAAAAACTAAACATATGAGAAATACATCCTCAGTGTGTCTACGTGTGTAGTAAAACAATGTATGCATAAGGAATAGATAATACTTTATTTATCCCAAAAATGGGAAATTCCTTTGGTACGCCTAAAACAAAACGGAATAGTAAGCAGCTCAATAAGATAAGATCCAATAGGACCAAACAAATTTGTGAGTTCTGTTTGCAAGTACATCGACATGTTAATGTAGTATTACCTTGCAATAACTAACAGTGCTAACAAAAACGCCTTTAGCTAGTTATAAGTATTACATTTTGCTATGTCAAGGGATCATTTTCACTTTTTTTTTTTATTTTATTTTTTTTATAAATACAAGGGTAGCAGTTTTCCCTGTCAATTGGTATTGTTTTCAGAATATAACACCCAGCCAGAGTACCCTGCACTGAAACCTATCTGCCTCTTAAGTCAGACGTCATTAGCTATTTCCAGGTCCAATCTCTGTGGTATCACAGAGTTTATAACACCTGCTCTCCCAGGTGTTACAATAAAGTTTAAAATCCAGTCATCCATGAAAAAGATGAGCTACGAGGCTTAGCAGAGTAGAAGTTAACTCGGCAGTATGAGCTTGGACCTGGAAGCCGGGTTAATACTTCATCCCTTAACAACTGGATTGAAGATTCAGTCATGTTCTCCTATTTGGCTATTTATTAGTCCTTTAGGAGAAGGCGCTGGATCACCATCTATTCATCCATATTGCCACTGACGATCACAGGATGCACTGTTGTGTTTTTTTTGTGGAGTAAACCTACACTTGACATTTACTGCTTCAAGTGTCTGAGCATTTGTTTCAACGGATCTCTCCAGCCACACAAACACAACTACCCAAATTCCGATTGTGTGGGAGTTTTAAATTCCGCTATGTGTAGCACTTTGTGGCATGCACAGCATCGCATGCAAACATGCACACACACAATGGCAGATTAATTTGCCAAGTGTGCCTAACTTTAACTACCACATGCAGCTTTATTTCCTTGCAGGTTAAAGTCCCCACCCCTGTAGAAACTGGATACGCATTGCTTCAGCTGACACAGCCTACATATCAAAAACATTGATATATAAATTTGTTGTGAGGGCCACAACATCACTTTTAATCATACTTCAAAACCGGTTTTACCTTTCCATTCTGAACCTCTTCTCTGGCCAGCTGAACCACTCGGCGGACTTTGGAGGCAATGCAGAGATACTTAAAGAACCTTTGGTGGGCAGACCAAAACTGACCCCACATGGACTTCTTCATGCGTTGCTCTGCATCCATGAGGTTTGCAGCCTGCTGGAACTTTTCCCGTGCACTCACCCACTGGAAGAAGCGGGAGACAAAGTTGAAATAAAAATACTGCAAGCAAAAACAGAAGAATTAAAGTGATGAAGAGGTAGATGCTCACCAGTCTAACAGATTTGTTGTACATGTTGATATATTGCTGAGTCAGGGGAACCTCGTCGATCTTGAAAGTCACACCTGTAAAACTCAGCTGTCTTGCAATGTACATCCCTCTCAGCTTCATGTCCATAGCTACAATCTCCATGGCGCCAACACCTCTGGAATTAAGAAGAAAATGCATACAAAAATGATGTGCGTGCTAGCAGCTAGCAGCTAGCACCCTTTTCGAATGTTAGTTCATGTAAATTCATCCTTAATTTTTTCCCCCCTTGTATCAAAGCACGTACTTACTGAGGGGCGGAAACAAACCGGAAAAAAACCCCCACACACATAAAAAAATTAATCATAAGGCTGGGCGATATGAGGAAAATCTAATATCATGACATTTTTTGGCTATATCATGATACGTGATATACAAATGCTATTTTCAACCATATAGTGCCATAGAATTCAGGAGACAAAATAAAACAATTGAAATTAAAAATGTGCTCTTTTGTGCTTATAACATAAAAAAATTGTAAAACAAAATTTAAAAAAAAATGATGCCCTCAAATTACAGAAACAAAAGTGTTTAATAACAACTGACCAAGAACAGTCACAGGTATCACAGCTGATTTATTTAACATTTTCTTTAGTGTACGGGGGGGAATGTTGACATGTCGAGTTTAAAACAGTCTTCATTTTGCAGTGGATGACTTTTCAGCTGATGGAATGAATTTGTGGTACTGCTAACTTTTGCAAGAATAGTTTTACAGCACACTTTGCAAATGACCGCATTTTGTCTGTTGTGGAGACTGATTTATGGCATAATTTGCTTAGTACAGTTTTCTGGTCTGTGACAGACTTTTCATAAGCCCTTTGTTTAGGAATAAGGTCCTCGATTTGTTTTGACTGCTCCTTCTGTTTGAAGCTACCTGTTTCTTCCTCATCTTCACTGGCCAAGCAGATATTGTCTGTGCCTCTAGCCACGTGGTGACTAAGGTTGGGTGATTGGACGAATATATCGACTATAGGCTGAGCCTTTCACTGATTGTTTTTACAAAAGCGATTTATTTATTTGCCCATGAGTAAGTTTGGTAATAATGGTGGTTGAAGCTAAGAGAGGCAGTCAACAAGGGGGGGGGGGGAAGAGAGAGCGCCATTTTAATGGCACCCTCCTCAGAGTGCGCCCAAATGCAGCGATTCATTTACTCCAACTCATAACAGAAAGAAAGGCAGTAGCCTAGGTTCAGAAAGAAACCAAAAACATTTTTAAATACTAAAAACAAAAAAAAAACACAATGGTGGGGAGGGAAACAGAAACTGGCTTCTTTTTTCCACTATAACCATGTTTATAGGCCGTTCCAGTGTTTAGCTATCTTACATACTCAACCAAACAACAAATACAAAAATAAACAAAAAGTAAGTTAAAAATCAAAATATATATTTTCGTCCGATATATTTCGTCATATTGCACAGCTCTAATTAATCATATAGCTAATTTTTCAGAAAGCTCCCTTATGACTTTGATGCCAATTGCAGACTTTTTAATGACTTGTGGGAACTTTGACTTTCAAGTCTATGGCTTCCACTGCAACTGTAAAGGCTTACCTGCGCTCAACAGCTTGGATAAAGTCCCCAAATTCTTTGAAGGGTGTTTTGTGTCCCCATATGCCCAACCGGTTCATGTAGGCCATGTTTCGTGGTTCAGAGGCACCTACACAGGATTTTTTTTTGTTACAATATTTAATGTTTGCAAAGATGCCCACATGATTTAAGCCTGCCAATTTATTCATGTATCAAATTATGTTTGTGTTGTTGACAAACCTGTAGCACTTGCATACACAACCCGAGCCTTTGGGAGTTTGTTCTGCAGCTCCAACACTGCGAGCCCAGTTTTTGTAGGCTTGGAGGAGCCAATTGGACACACATTTTTGGCTTTATGACACTCATCATAGACGATCTAGACACTCTGTTAAGGAAACCCCTCATATTTATCTTGTTTATATCATTTTACATATAACTAATCATACTCATGTATACATGAAATCAACATTTTTTTTTTAAAATGCATACATAAACTACTTCCGAAAGGATACGACTCCATCAAAGTCTTCGCCACACCAGTGGAGAAGTTGCTCAAATCTGGTCTTATATTTCCCTCCTGACTGGCTCTCTCCTATCAAAGAGGAGTAGGTGGCAAAGATGACGCCTTTCTTCACACTTCCATTGTGTTTTGAAGAGATTTTGCCATATTTGAACTAAAAAACAGAAAAGTGTAATGTCATATCAGTGAGTAAACGCTTGACATTATTGTGTACATCATAAAAGTGTTTTACCTTGTTCAGTGAATGAACCTGGATGTTCTTGGCTCCAATGTCTCTTAAATCCCTTTCAGCATCATACTTCAAATCATTTGAGACACTAAACCTTAAGAGAAGACAATAATACACAAAATAGTATACAGAAGACATGCTTAGGCTTTATTTTACAATCAACTGTCTGTAAACCACTGTGGAAGATATTAGAACTTACCAAAGTGACCTCTTCCTGCCCAGGAGGTAATTCTCATAGATGATCCCTGCAATCGTCCTGCCTTTCCCCACACCAGCTCCATCGCCAATCAAATAGGCAGCTCGATCGCCATTAGGGAGGAATGTCTCATGTTGCTGTGGTACAGTGAGATAAGAAATTATATTTTTCAAGATAGGGAACAGCAAAAGAACTCTGGGAAAATAAAAAATACCTAAACAACAATCGCAGCTGAACAAAAGATTGTAACATTAAATATTATACGCTGTTTTCAAATAGCAAGTTTTGGTGAAACAACATCAGAAGAGTTAAACTGGAACAATCAACCACCTATGCATTTTTTAGTCTTATTGTTTATTATGAATAAAAGAAATAAAGCTATTGTATACTCAGTCAGTTTCCAGTGATTACCTGAGCTGCATATGTAATAGCTTCAAGCTGCAGCGCAGAGAGGCAACCCCGGTCAATGACTTCCTCTGGGATGGTCAGTCTGTACCACACATCTGGAGGGCTCACACTGGACAGAGAACTGGTCTCCACAACAGGATCTGGGTGCCTCAGGCCAACCTTTACTGCAGGGACAAAACCAAGTGGTCAGAGGAAGAAGGAGGAAGCCAGCAGCAGGCAACTGCTTCTTGTTTGATTTGATGTAGCATTATTGATTCAGAGCGATGCTGTACACCGCTGTTACTCCACAGTGTAGTTCATTGGCCTTGAGCTCCTTGCATAGTAACAAAATGTCTCATTATTGACGAGAATCTGATTCTCTGACTTAAAACAGTAATACTTACATTTCTGTGGCATGTACTCTGCATAAGTCTCAGCATGACCCAGCTCATCCTCCTCTTCCTCCTCAGGCTCATCCTCTTCCTTCACCACCGGAGGTTTCTGTACACAGAGACTCATGTGTAAGCAATGTTCTGCTTTTAAATTGTACTACAAGGCCAAGCAAGACCAAAAAGAACCATTTAGAATCACTTATATCTACTCTATAAGGAAAAATTACAAAGATGAAAATTACCGTAACTGTCCACCTTTAATATTATAATACTTACTAGAGAATGTGGAAAGGTTTGTAGTTTAATGTCATCATTAATCCAGAACCTGGCAGCATCTTTACCCAAAACTTCTCTCTTGATTCCATTGTTCAAGTCACCTGAAACACCAACACACCACTAAACTGTTACTGGTATGGTTAATGCCACGTGGATGATTTTGTAATTTTTGAGGCAGTGCTTAAAAGTCAGAAAGATGTCACTGCTAAACTATAATAGTTAGGAAAATAAATAAACAGTATATTGTTAGTTTACGCAATTATTTCTACATTTTATTTTCCAGATAAACTTCTATCTCATGAGATACAAACAGAGAAAATGTTCAGCTCTGGGTGAGCTCAGCCAGGAAGTCTCAAAAGCTTTCAGCCAGGATTTCAACCAGTTACAACCGCTTCAACTAACTAACTTTAAAGATCATTTTAGCACTCTGTGATCAAGGTGAGTAGAGAGATTAAAATACACATATACATGATTTTATTTGATGATTTTATTTGAATACGTGTGTGTGCGCGTGTGTGTGTACACACACGCACACACACGTATTCAAATAAAAATCATCCATGTTCAACTTTTAACTATGACGTAAACTCTGAAGGCTCTGAAGTTATTACTTCCCCCCCTCCCCCTTTCCTATGTTTTATTAACCTACCAATAAAGTGATGACAATGCTGGTAAATAATGTTAACAACAGCCCTACTAGGAGTCATTTCGGATAATATATAAAAGTCATAAGGTAGGTAAATCCGCTTCCTCCCACAGTCCAAAGACATGCTTACTAGGTTAACTGGTGATTTTAAATATGCATGTTCTGTCTGTTAGCTCTATGGTGAACTGCTAACATGCATGTGTTGTGCCCTGCTTGTGACAGCTGGGTTAGACTCACGAAACTGAAGTGGGTCTTTTGGTTAAGATTATGGATGAATGTTAACATCAACTTGGGAACTAGGCAATTAGACAGTGGGTAGATAAATTAGCTAGGTAATGATATAACCAAAGTCCTCCAAAAAGGAGGTCTTGCCATCCCATTATGCTTCCAGCCAGTTCTTTGGAAATCCCCATCTAAATATACTGGAAGAGAAACATCTGTTCAATTTCAGTGGACAGGGGACATCAAAAAGAATGAATAGATTCATTAGTCAAACTAAAAAAAATTTTTTTTTTAAATAAATAAATCTGTTTTTTTTTTACTTTTCCCAAAAAAAGCTTTAAAGCATTTTTTTTTTAAAAAAGCATTTCTACAACACAACAGCTTTAACTCAACTAAGAAACTCAAGATTGGCAACAAACCAGCATTTCTGGTTCCTCCTACCAAGAGCACTGAACAAAAGCCATGCTAACTCATCTTATCGAATAAATTAGGCCAAACATAAAATTAAATTTTTCCCCACACCGTTAATAATGATAATGAAAAGATGCTTGCCACCACACACTTTTAACTGTAATAAACCTCTAATGTACGCACACGTCAACAGAACAACATGACTGACCTATTGTGTTAGTCTTTTCGGCTGTTCGCATGGAAACAGGAACGGGACAACTCTATTTCTATTCAGGACTGTTTTGGTGCCACGTCTTTCTCTGATAATATCTTTGATGCAACAAGTTACTTGTGAAAAAGTAATAAGTTTTTTCTACAACCACATTCAGTAACACTGTAGGAAATAGACCATTACCTTCTATGGCATGATTTGAAGAACCTGAAATTATTTATTTATAAGGCCTGCTGTGTTAAGTATTAACCAAAATGTTTACAATACATATTTACAAGCACACTTGATAACTCACCTGGGCCTGTGGCTGTTGCTACTGGTGGAGCAATATCAGGTGGAGGCTTCAGCTTCATAAGCTCTATCAGACTGTTGCCCTTTAGACCACTGCTCTTCACATTGCCGGACCGAAGGAGGTCTTTCAACTGAATCTGCTGAGATTAGAATGATTAGCATAACGAAGTAAAATCCTTTTCCACTGACTAAACTACTTGACCATTGAAAATATGAGCTGCATAAACTCACCTGATCTCTGTTAGAAGGCACTACTGTGGATGCTGAAGGGGGAATACTTGTGGAAGAGGGGGCTGATGAACTTCGCAGGGTTGAATTCGCCACATGAACCACCTTGGTGACAGTTATGGTATGCTTGACAGGGTTAATAGCAGATTGTTTGGTCACAACAGCTCCCAGTGGAGGCAACTGATTCAACTGATTTAAGACAAACGTGGTGGTTGATGGCTGAGGTTTGTGCTGGTGAAAAAAAAAATAAAAAAAATTAGTAGATTTTAATTCATACCACAAAACACAAGCTGCAAAATATCAGTGTTTCCTAAAATAAGAGGAACAAATTGTTCTGTAATCTCACCCTGATGGTAACAATGGGGACTGCAGCAGGATGTTCAGGTCGAACAACTTCCACTGGCTCTGTCCCCACACCAACACCAACATCCAGGGCACTGATGGAGATAGACTAGAGGAAAGCAAATGATAGCATTAAGATATATACAGATGTATAAAAAATAATTTCTCCATAAGAACAAAAACTAAGGATCATCTTACTTGCTGGGTTGTAGAGGGCAGTGCAACATCCTGAGAATCAACATCAAATAAGCCAATATCATTTGGGCAAATTCCACTCTCACTGAGAGCGGCGAGAAGTAAATCCTGTCCAGGATCCATCTGCAAGACAAACGTTAATATAACCTTATAGCCTTATTATGGAAACATGTTCTATTTAGAGTGTTGATGGTATGATTAAAATCACACTCAGAGGTTAACATAGAGTGGATCCAACATGGAGTGGATCCAACATCAGCAGCCATTTTGGTTCATTATAACAATTAACAAAGCAGGAAATTAACAAAAAAAAGTTTCTGGCCTCTCAAATGTGAACATTTCCAGCCTCAGCTTGTTGAATAGACAAGTAATACGAATCCCTCTAAAAACAAGTAATCCGAAGACCTTTTTGTCATGCGTTAGGTACATGTCATCTGCATTTTTTTACAGTGTATAAATAAGCCAATACAAATAAAGACTAATTGTTAGTATAACTTATCTTCATCCGCAGCCCTAAAATCTCTCCAACACAGCAATATGAAAACATGACAAGACACCCTTCTCTGGGATGAAAAAGAAATGATCCACTCCATGCAACCACGAAACTCAACTGTTAATTGAAAAGTGAATGCTATGTTCAGCCAAATGAAAACTTTCCACATCAAGCAACATCATAAGATTACATCCTTTCCCCATTCAAAGCTACTTGTAGTCTCAAGTTCGCATTCAGATGCATTAGAAAAACTGAGCTCTGCTCAAACAAATACAATCAAATGTTGTCATCATCCAAAAGCAGACCAATAATACTCAATCCTCATCCTTACATGTCATTTACAGTAACCAGACAAAGACCTACAATGGGAACAGCTTACAAAGGAAACTCAAAACAGTAATGTAAACCAAAAATATCAAGACCCAGATGTAAAGCAAACATGGGGTACAAAACAAAATCCAAAGCTACGTTTTCCAATGAAAAATAAATTATATATTTTACACTCAGCATGAAACACTAAACTTTTGATGCTAATCCTAAATCCACAACTGCTGTTTCAATCGAATCTAAGCTATTTGGATGTTTAAACTCTCCTCAACTTGCAAGATCGAAACAAGCAAATTAATTATGAACAATTCTTGTTAACGCTAACTTGATATACTTTTTATTCAGTCGTTGGTAGGACTAACAACGCGACAATTAAAGCTAGCCGAGTACTAGAGCAACTTCTACACACCCGTGTGATCCAAAGACTAGTTCCAAAGTGACCCAAAACAAGACACGTGTTTGCAATGCCCTCTTGTAACTTCCTGCTCTCTCTGGATCATCAGAGCTTCTCCTTCCTCGTTAGCTCGGGTGGTTCATAGCCTTATCATTTATGCAGACAATAATATCGTATGTCCTAAAAGATTATATAAGCTCAAAGAATACATATATAAGATAAACACCAGTCTGCAACAGCCAAGCTAAACTGGCCTGCTTAGATCAGGGTGACACTGCTAAGCTACGCTAGCTTGCTTACTAACCGAAAGCTAAGCTGCTGAAACTGAAAACCAGTTTCACATTCAGTATTTCAGTGACAAGTCAGAAAGTTGAAATACTCTCTAACTAACCGAGGCTAGCCTAATGCCAAGTTCAACCCATGTACAAAATTCAGAAAGAAAGCTTACAGCTCAATATTATTAACGGTAACCACGGATACTTGCTTACGTCCATATGCCAGTCCCTTTATCCCACTGTAGATTCTCGCTCCTGACAATGTTTGTTTTCTCCAGGTTTACTTTATCTCCCACTGGTTCCAACTATCACGGATACTTTGATTCCGCTACACCGTATTAGGGACCTTTAGCTAGCTTGTTACGTCGGCGCTCCTTGAAGTTGATAACGACTTACTGATAAATGACGTTAGCAAGTTTTTCAGCAGTAAGTGAGTTTAAAAAAATACCAACTTCGACTATTTCCAGCAGGCTGCCCCTCCTACTCTCCTGCACAACCGATAACGAAAAAAAAAAACATGCTATCGACCCCTCACATTGTTTTGATACTCACTGTCCTCTTACCCACTGTGTCACGGCTTTTGCTAGCTAACATTAGCAACAAGGAGCGTTCAGACCAGCTACCCGCTATCTTTAAATCGAGAACTTGGAATTTATTCTTCAACAATCAGCGCACCATCGTAATTTTGACGTTTTCCTCGCGAAGAAGTTGAGCTAGCGTTAAATCGAATCGTTCCCACGCCGATGTGCTCACCTGACGGTAGAACGGCCGCTGCGGCTCGCGATCGGCAGCGCTCAGCAGTTCGGGGCTTGTTGTCCTATCCGCTCCGTCGCGCTCACGCCATCTTTTTATCAAACGCTCCGCCGCATGCTGGTCACGTGACGTGTAGGCCTACAGCGTCCGTTTTCGAAGTCAAACTCTTCAGGCAGCGCCGACAAAAACGAGTCTCTGAGTAGCCGCGCGGCATCCCTCGATGACAGTAAAGTGATAAAAGCGTGAAAATCAACATTTCTTCAACGTTGCCGCAAACGATAAACATAGCAGAGTCATCGAGCTAATACCACATCACGTGACCCGACCAGGACTCGATAGGAAGTGACGATGAAAATTGCTTCTTCTTCGTCGTCTTCTTCCTTTCACACATCTACGTCGTTTTGTTTTATTAAACAGAAATATGCGCATGCCTCATATATCGAGGCAAAGAATCGATATAGTTTGTTCCGCATTGATTTCAAATGGTTTTATCTGTTTTATTAATTTACTATTTTTATTTTACTATGAAATAGTATATGAAACAAAACCCAATGTGTAAAATTTGGGATATTTCATAACATATGACCGTTATGAATACCTTCCAGCACCCCTCGACCCTGAATTGAATAAGTGGAAGAGAATAGATGAAGGGGTGTAGAGGGGTGTATACTTTACAACTGCATGAAGTTAAACAACATGTTAAACAACAAGTATTAAACAAATACAAATACAAAATTAAATAAAGGTAAATGCATTTTTTAGGACACAGGGTTTTTACAGACTTCTTGTTCAAGTAAGAATTAATGCTCACATTGAACTAAAATATTCTTGAAATAATGCTCACATTCACTGTCCAAAACACTAAAGAAGTGTTTTTTGTTGGCAAAGTTGATTTATGACAGTTGAACACATAAACACAGTATAGTTATACAATGAATCGTTTATGGTTATTCATCATTCTTTCAGCTTAAAAATCAACAGTCCACAATCATTTAACAATGCAAAATCAAATCGTAATTTCTGTATGCTTTAATAATCTTAGTAACCACAATGTTTTCATTTAGTAACAAAACCAGAATATGATGAAACAGATTTCAGGATGTGCCGTAAAAAAAAGACATCAATCCAAAATCAGAGTGAGAGTACACATTCCATGAGATTAACAGACAGAAACAGGGACACCAGCAGGATCAATAAACTCATTAAAAAAGCTGGACAAATCATTGGACATAACCTGGAGACGTTTGAGTCAGTGAGGGACAGGAGATCACTGAAAAAACTGCTCTCCATCATGGACAATCCATCACACTCACTGCATGACACTGTACACAGACAGCGAAGCTTTTCTAAAATACTCATTCAACTTCGCTGTCAGAAAGAACGTTACAGGAAATCATTCCTGCCATCTGCAATACCTCTCTCTGTGCTGCATACAGAGAGAAACTGGTCACCTTATTATTTATTATTATTA